>APFE030302754.1:0-117893 GCA_000404065.3 Pinus taeda
ATAGAGTATGAAGAGGAGGAAGAAAAGGATCAAGAAACATCAAAAGAAGAGGATATATGCCAGGACCCAACCCCAAAGAAAGAAGAAATGAATCATACCATATCTTGTAAAGCATGGCAAGAATTACCACTCCTCAAACTCTCAAGATAGAAAGACATATATCAAGAAGAAAAAGGTTCAAGAAGTGAAATATCACATCAATAAAGAAGAAATGAATCCAACCATATCTTGTAATTCAATGGTCGAAATTACCACTCCTCAAACTATCAAGATAGAAGGACATATCAAGAAGAAAAATGTTCAAGAAGTGAAAGATCACATCGAGCATCAAGAAATGAATCCGACCATATCTTGTAAAGGATTGGAAGAAATTACCACTCCTCAAACTCTAGAGATAGAAGGACATATCAAGAAGAAAAAGGTTCAAGCAGTGAAAGATCACATCGATCATCAACAACAAGTTCTCCAACTTTTAAAGGATAATGCCACTTCGGTGCAAAATCAAACGAAACAACAGGTAGATCAACATCATAGTAAAAAATGTTTTGATGTAGGTGACTGGGTATTTTTACTGCTACATATCAAGCAAGCTATTTATGAGAAGGAAATGTTGGCAATACTACATGCACTTAAAAAATGGCGACCTTACCGAATGGGACAACTCTTCAAGGATGAGGATGTGGAAGCATTCTTTTGTGCTATTTCTATTATCCAACCAAATTGGATAAACGAAGCAAGGGATGAATGGAAGAAGGACAAAGAAGTATGGCCATTTATTCAAAAGTTGCAAAAGATCCTAATTCAAACAATATTGCCAGAAATTGAAGAGGAAGGAAAAATCATATTGGAACCTGGAGCAGTCACAGAAACAAGAACTCGAAAGCTACGAAATTGATCAATTTCAGAGTATCTCATCAAGTGGAAGAACTTACCAGCTGAAGATTCCACATGGGAGGACAAGAATTTTACACGGAAGGATCAAGAACTACTCAAGCGTTGAGGACAACGCTTTTTGAAGGAGAGGGGCATGTTAGACCCCTATACTACTAGTGTAACCCCTTATTGTTATTAGTACAACCCATTATTATATTGATGTACCCATGTAGTGCCCATATTGTTACTATTGTGCCCCATAGAAGCCCACTATTGTTATTATTGTGCCCTTACATTATTATTGTTATGTCGGCTCTGATTATGTTATGACCCATTAGACTCCTATATATAGAAAGGAGGTCTTTTCATTTGTATCATCCAAGAATTGTTCATTTATGTAATGTAAAGGAGGTTGCCCCCTTGAAGAGGATGAATTCTAAGGCGTTGATCTATCTTTTCTATCTTTTTTGAGCTGGTTTCATAACAGATGCATACTGAGTTACAGTGGAAGATAGTGAAATGGTCCAGGTGATGCAGGAGCATATGATTCACAGGAAAAATCTTCTGATTTATTCCATAAAAAAATAAAAAAAGTCTACAGGCAAGGAGTGGGATCCTTAGCCTGCTATTTCCCATGTTTTTTTAGTTAAATTTAGAAATAGAATATGCCATCTTTTCTAGATAGAATAAGGCAGATTAGATTAGTAGTGAGAAAAAACAAGGAAAAGCTAAGATTTTTAGGTATTGCTACTTTCTAAATGTAATTTCGTTTGTAATAAAGCAGCTAGGGATAGGAAGGAAAAAGATGGAAAACTCAGTTGCTAAGTAGGGAAATTTTCTTTTGAGGCAAGAGTCTAGAATTAGAATTTTCTTTTATGTATGAAAAAAAAGTGTCTTGTCCAGGAAAAGAGAGCGCGGACCTGCATGAAAGGGATATTGTTTTACTGTAGTAAAAAGGAGGGCTGCGCACTGTTCATAATTCTTTTTTGGATTGAATAAAAATTGGGAGTGACTTGATATTCCAGCATTGCACATACTAGTGTCTTTTATGGGATATGTATGATTGTAATTAATGGGGGCGGTGTCAATTCTGTGCGCATAGTGTAAATTGTGTATTTTTGTATGCCTGTAGATTTAATTTGAAGGCTGTGAGGTCGATTGAGAGATTGTGTCAAATTACCATATAGCGTGGCTATTTAAACACCGATTCCTTGCATTGCCAGGTCGATGCCAAACGCTGTCCCTAAACCATCCACGGTGTTGTCCAGTAATACCATATAGCGTGAGCGGGATTCGATTAATTACTATGTGTATTATGTGGATTATGATAAAGGTCGAGCAGAGTTAAGTTTATGAATGATAAACCAGGTGAAGTATGTGCTCTGTCCATCGGACCTGTAATACACTGCTGTAATAAGTTAATTGTTTAAACAAGTGATGGTTATTGATAAAGCCGTGCGCCATTCAGATATAATGTGTGCAATGCATTTAATGCTTATATAGTACAACGTTTGAGGTTTACATTGCACTTTGTTCAAGATTTTATACCAAACCATATACTCTGTTTTATATAAGAGGAAAGTGAATAGATATTAAAGTGGCAACGAGTAGAAATAGGAAGTGAATTGTGACAGCTATTATAGGAATTCTCTCAGTGTGTATTGTGTTGGGATTTCATGAGTGATGATCTCCAAGAATTGGGAAAGGAACACACTGAAGACATAGAAGATATAGCAACCAGATTCGAAAGATTGTCATTACAACCAGACAGCAGTCCATCACCAGGGAGCACAATTGAAAATGGGTTTTAGCTCAGATGTGCAGCTGTTTTCAATGAGTGTAGCTGAGTTTTGATGAAATATAAAGAGAAAATTATGAAGGAATGTCTTGAGAGGTTACTGAGCTACCAAAAGGGCATCTAGATGTGCTTTCAAGTCAAATTTTTAATTCATAAACTAAACCAGAGATTGGCTGAAGAAACATTCATCTACTATGGAATTGCAGAGCAAGAGCAGTTCGAAGGGTACATGGCTGACTTCATATTCTGTCTATAGTTTATTAAATTGAACATAAATAAAACAGTAACAACTAACAAACAACTGTTCATTCCCTAGTGGAGTCACCAATTTGTTTCTGGGAAAACTAGTATTCCTAAAGAATGCTAGCCCTATAGGTTTGGTAGCTACCCTAGAAACAACAGTTTAAAGCAATCCAATGATTTCTTCTATGTGTAATAGATAAGAGAAACATAATGAAACCAACCTCGAACATCCACTTAATCCCTTGCTTGCTCTCTCTCCCCTTTGATAGATCCTGCAACTCCTCCCCATACTTAACATGCTTGGAGAGTACCTGCACAAGTACAACAACAAAGAACCGTCAAAGAATCGTGATATATTACAACATAAAAATTATAGAATTAGAAATATAATGAAAAAATGATATCATTCACAAATGATAACATTCAAAATTGCACAATCATATGGAAGAAAAATTGAAGAGCTTTATTAATAGAAAGGAGAATTACAACCTAGTTGTCTAATCCAGCATCACCCTCCTAGCTTCAATCCCTCTTCACCTCATGAAGTAGCAAGATCACACCAACAATACAAAGCTCTTTCCTCAATTACAAACTTTCAACACTTCCTTGCAATTCACAATATTCCAGCCTTCCGATCCCCTTAGATGAGGGATCCATTTATAGATGCGTGCAAGGGTGTGAGTCATCCATGTGGTTTGATTAGTGTCACTCCACTTGTTACAGTTGATTCCATAAGAGAAGGGATTGGAGACTTTCTTAGATCCCTTACTCATCCTTGGGCGAATTCAGAGAGGCAAGTGGCATAGGAGAAGTTTCTAGAAGATTCCATGAGTAACCACCTAGAAAACTGCCTTGGACATTTTTCCATCCTCTCCCATTGCACCCTATAGAAGGCCTAATCAATATGCATCACACCCTAGCAGTCTACCACTCAGTATGCATCACACTTTTCCAGTGGAGCAGTCAGTATGGTTCAATTTAGGCAATTTCTGGATGGTTTCTTAGATGGAACTTTTGGGGAATGATGTATTCAAATGACTATGTTCCTTTAGGGTATGAAACAACTCTTTAAGGGGTTGATCAGCCCTGATACATTGACATATAAGTTTCGGGTTGATGTGACAAAATATGTCTATAACATTAGGAAACATAAAGATTCATCTCTTAATCAACCCATCAACACAGAATTACACCACAAGATTGAAATAACGTGGTGCAATCCCTTTTTATTAGTAATCAGCAAATGTACATCATGAGTTCCAATCTAGCCCAGAACAAGGGTGATACCAACAAAATTACAAAAGAAAGAAATTACAATATCCTTTCTGTAGCTATCTCTCGTTACCATTTTCTATCTTAATCCTATATTTTATACATTCGTTTAGGACTGTGACCATAACGAGATTACATCAGGCATTCTATTCTGAGCCTTTCAGCTATAACAAAATAACAATAATATTTCATACTAAGCCTTTCGGCTATAATAAAATGGTAATCTAATTATTTGACCAGTGACGCAGTCTCCACCACATCCCTGAATTTTCTCCGCTCCGGTCCTAACTTGAGTTGATCATTCTGGAACAAGGTGTCTACATTAGGTGGTGAGTTGTCATGATAGTTAAGAATTCACCAGCGATGCAGAAATCCTACCTGCACTCGACCATCCTAAAGGAATGATCAATACATTGCTTATCAGATGCTTTAGGAAGAGAAATATTAGTTGTAAAGAATATTAAAGGTACAAAATCTATGAAAACGATTAATTAAGCACATTTTGAACCCTTAAACATGAAATATAAAGCTAGTGCAAGAAAAGGCACAATTCTTTGACTAGTGCAGGAATGCGGAAGTTTGGAAGGTTAAAAAAGAGGCCTAAAGTTATGGTTTTGAAGGGAAAAAGGGGTTAAAAATGAAGCAATTTAGCCTACCAACATCTTCCCCTCCTTAAGTTGCTATGGGTCCTCACACAACCTTTACCTGCTGCAAAAAAAAAAAAAAAACAGAAGAGCCTCCCTTCAATTCTAAACTTGTATGTTGATCCCTACTTTCACTGACTTTTCCTTCTTGCTTCGAGCCTTTTTAAGTTTCTTGATCACCTTTTTAAGATGTTCATAAGACATCGAGGCCCAAAATTTCCATATCTTAACTTGTCTTTTCTGCTCCTTCACCTCTCCTTCCAACTCTGTATTTGCTCATTTTTGGGTTGTATTATGCTCTTTCGTGGCTTGGTTTAATAACTCCAAACCATAAACATGTTGCTTGAGCTCTTCTATTTGACTATTTAGATAGAGGGTGGAGTTCTCCATTCCCAATTCCTCTAGCATCGAATTCTCGGCAGTCAATTCAAGACATGTGCCGACATCATCAAGGTCGAGGTTATTCTAGTCACCTTTCAATTCTTGCATTTCAATATCATCAAGGGTTTCAACACCTAGAGGCTCAATGTCACTAAGGGTCTTAGTGCCCTGCATTTTTACTTTACCAGGGATTTTAGTACCGTGCTCATCCAATTTACCAGGGGTTTCAATACCCTACTCCTCAAAATCATCAAGGTCTTTAGTACCCTACTCATCCATCTCACTAGGGGTTTCAATACCTTGTTCTTCAAAATCATTGAGGGTTTCAGTACCTTTCTTGTCCATCGCACTAGGGCTTTCAGTACCCTGCTCCTCAAAAGCATTGAGGGTTTTAGTACCTTGCTCATCCATCTTACCAAGGGTTTCAATATTCGGAACTTCGGAATCATTATGGACATCAATATCCTATGCCCTAGCATCCACCTGACCCTTCAATGGGTCCTTGCTTGCACTCGAAATCACTTTTATTTTCTTCATCCTGGCAAAGAGGATTGACAAGGGTGAGTCATTTTCCTTCCCCACATAGACACCATCAACCATTATATGGTTCGTTGCCTCAGCGAGGACAAAAAGATTATCATTACTTGGTGAAGTAGGTGGCGAGTCATCCAACAGTATCGGTGAGGTCAACTAAACATGACCCACCCTCGAAGAGGCAGTTCTTCTCCTAGCCGACCTCTTGGTCTCAGCAGAGCGTGGGGTCTACATTTTCGATTTCTCCTTCTTTCCTGCACTCTTCTTCTGAGCTCACTTCCCTACGTTCTTATTCTGAGCAAAATTTGCTACACTCTTCTTATGAGTCAACTTCTCTGCACTTCGCCCTTGAAACTCCTTTAAGAATTCCTCCCAAGTCACATTTTAGCTTCCAGCTCCTACTTAATTAAGATTGTGATCAGCGTGTGGTGATATAATTTGTATGCAACCTGACTGGACTTCCATTTCTGAACCCCTTTCACCATCTTTTCTAAGATTTTTGAGCAAATAATAAGGGAAATTGATGAGCTTACCAAACTCAAAGTGCAAGAGTAAGCATATGTGATAGAGGAAAGTTAGTGAGTAGTGGCCTTCGTAGATAAGGAAATTTTGCAACACATACAGGAGATCCTTCCACTTTCTGATCATAGCATTTCGCTGGAGATCATTCTTCCAATCCACCATTTTCTTTGGGTTAACCATAAACTGATGCCATAGTTTCTTTTATAAATTCTCCTTCTTAAACCATTGCTCCCCCACTACTAGTAAACCTGTAGCCTAAGATATGGATTCATCTATAACTGCAAATTCTAATGAACTAACCTTGGCTCGACTCCCATCAAAGGTTTGGGTGAATGATATTGCAACAACTGATTTAAATCCATTGAATGTCTGTAGAAATGGCAGGAACACAGATTCCTATAATATTACAAGACTATTCCTATACTCAGTTGTCTATTCCATCTCTTGTATGGACCATGTCTCAATCCCTATAGGCTCCATGTATGTTTAAATTCACCCAATATTGTCTGAAGTTTTGAAAAGATATTACAACATAAACAACGCAAATGGTGGTCGAGTTATACATTCGCCGCTATATTAACCACTTCCCAAATGGTCGTGCTTCATCATTAAAACTACACGGATGTGAAAATGAATTGGTTCAAGTACGGGAAGGCAATGATTATTGAAAGAGGCGGGGGTTTAGATAATAATTCCATATAACGGTCATGCAAGGTCAGATATGGAGTAAAGCCATTATTATCAGGTGATGAATTTTTCAAGGAAATACAAGTATTGGATTTCGAGAGAACCGGACCATCCCGCATTTACTTCATTATCTCACATAAGGTGTACTTAGTACTCATTAAAAATATGATAATTTATAACCTAAAATATCTTTGTACTTAAACGATTTCTTCCTAATTTAGTAAATGATAAAACAAAGTGTTAACCATAATACAAATTTAACTCCATAATCTGCAGGTAGTACAACTATTCTTCTGGTAAAAAAATTCATAAAACAAAAGATAAGCTTTCAATACGCATTTTCACACCTGGTGTTCCTGCACAAGAACATGTGTTTTTCGAATTGGGTGCTCTCAACAGTGAGGATTCTTGTACTGAACATGCCTGCACTATACATTCTTGCACCAACCATGCCTGCACCAAGCATGATTTCACTTATACATGCTTGCACTACCCATGCCTGCACCGAATTTTCTTGCACTTGAACACACATTCCTGCACCAGGGATATTTGTAGTATTTCTGGAAAAATAAAGGGAACCAAATGAAAATTCTGATAGGATATAATTTAGAGGCTGGATTGAAAAAACATTGTTGAATATACAAAGGAGGTTCTGTTCGTCATTCTTTGGTGTTGACATATGCCTTTTGATCTAATTTGTGAGTTCACATAAGATCTTGTAATCGATCCACGAGGGGAAAAAAAGAAGTGGGAAAAAGGGTAAATTTTTAGAATGGGAAGGAAATTATGACAAGGAATTCAAGAGAGAAACCACCAAGAGAGATAAATCAAAAAGGGATTTTGGGGAAAAAATTCAATGGAAAATGATGGAAATATGGAATTCGATAGGGAAAAAATCTTTGAAGAAGGGGATGGTAAACTTTATGGGATAAAGAAAAGAAAATAAGGGGATTTTTTGAATGAAAATGGGAATAGAAAAAGGGAATAATTTCACCTGACATATACCTATATAGTGTTGATCCATAAAATAGATACAATGGGAATTGAGTGTTGTTTGAATAAAAACTTTACATGTCAGTTATCCCAAACTTAGATAAGGGCCTAGTTCCTGTACTTGAACCTGCTTCTTCTTGGTGACGATTAACACATCTAAAGATCAAGCAACATTCCCACTTTATTAGAATTGATCTTCCTACCAGCAAGCTGGTTTTCATGTTGATCCTTTTGCAATCATGTCACTAAAACTGATTTTCACAATCACAGGAAAAAAAACAAATTCTCTTTCTTTTTAATTTTCTTTTATTATTATATATTTTTTTAGGATTTTCTTTAAACTTTATTTCAAGAGAGAAGAAATTAGATTACAATAGGTTGGCATAGCCACCTACCAACTGAAGTTCAAACTGATGCTGCACTTGCTACATGAAGTCTTTCTTTGTGATGGGCTGAAAATATGCTTTAAGCCTATGCCCATTCACAAGGAAAACTAAATCTTTCCCATCGATATTTTTGACTTCTATAGCCCCATTGTTGAAAGCTTGAATTACCTCATACGATCTCATCCAACGAGTATGGAACTTCCCTTTAAAATGTTTAAATCTAGAGTCATAGAAAAGTACCCAATCACTTGGTTGGAACTATTTCTTCCTGATAAACTTGTCATGCCACTTCTTGCATTGCTATTGCACCAAAATATTCTATTGAACAACATCACTTTGAAATTCATCCAACATGTTTAGCTACACTAGACGTTGCTGCTATGTTTCTGAGAGATCTACACCCAACTGAACTGCAGTTCTGAAAGTATTTATCTAAAATTCAATCGACAAAAGGACTTGTTTTCTGTACACCAGCTCATATGGTGTATACCCCATGTTGTTCCTCCAAGTGGTTCAATAAGCCCATAAGGCTTCAAGCAATCGACTAGCCCAATCTTTCATGTGCATGTTTATTGTTTTGGTGAGGATGGATTTGATCACCTTGTTTTTGGATTTTACCTGCCCATTTTCTTGCAAGTGGTACGATGTAGATTTCCTGTGCCAAATCTTGTACTGGTTCATGAATTCTTGTACCAAGTTAGAAACAAACTGTGGTACATTTTCAAAAAAAGTTTCTCTAGGAACACCAAATCTAGTAAAAATTTCATTGAACAAAAAATCAACAACAACTTTTTCAGTGGCAAAAGAAATAGATTTAGCCTCTACCCATTTAGTAACAAAATCAATACAAACCAAGATATGATTTATATATAAATATGTGGGGTTTATGGGTCCTACAAAATCAATAGCCTGTTTTTCAAATGGCTCAATCATGACTTGATGACATAAAGGCATTTCATCGGCTTGAACAGGTTGACCCATTTTTTGACAACTATCATAATGCCTAACATTTTACTTGCATCCTTAAATAGAGAAGTCCAAAAATAGCCACTGCATAAAATTTTATATGTGGTTCCCTTGTCAGCGAAGTGGCCACCACAAGGTCATCATGGGCATTTTTTGACAACTATCACAATGCCTAACATTTTACTTGCATCCTTAAATAGAGAAGTCCAAAAATAGCCACTGCATAAAATTTTATATGTGGTTCTCTTGTCAGTGAAGTGGCCACCACAAGGTTCATCATGGGAATATTTTAAGATATCAAACATTTTTCATCTCTTACACATTTACGAATGACAAAATTTGGTCCAATGTAAAAGAGGTCTCCCTATATCCAAGAATATGAAGCACTTTTCTAAATAATATTCTTCTTTTCATGAGTGGATAAGTGAGGTTGTGTCTTTCCAATGACTAAATAGTTATCTATGTCAGCAAACCATGGAGATTTTGATGACATAGTAAAAACATGCTCTTCAGGGAAATAATCATCAACAGGAATTACTTCACTAGGATTGTTTAATCTAGAACGATAATCAGCTGCAACATTAGACTTTCCTGGTCTATCAATAATTTTAACATTGAATTCCTGTAATAGAAGCAACCATCTAGTCACTCTACTGCTAGTTAAAGGTTTACTCATTAAATATATTATAGAAAAATGATAAGCATTCACATAAAATTGATATCCTGTAATGTAATGCCTGGACTTATTAATAGCAGAAATAAGAGCTAAAAATTATTTCTCTCTCACTATATAGTTAAATTCAGCAGGTGACAAACTTTTACTGATGTATTAAATAGCATAGGTTTGTTTATTCTCCTCTTGCCCCAAGGCTGTGCCAATGGTAGTGTCTGAAGAATCAAAGGAAATATGAAATGGCAAGGACAAGTTTGGTCCTCTCAGAACTGGCTCCTGCACTAATTTTTCCTTCAATGTTTCAAATGAATGCTGGCAAGCTGTGGACTAGGTGAATTCGCTATCCTTAGCTAGTAATTGAAAAAGGGGAGTACCAATCTTGTAAAAAAATTCAATGAATCTCTGGCAATAACTAGAATGTGCCAGGAAACCTCTCACTTCCCTTTGGGTTTTGGGTTCAGGTAGATGAATAATGAATTCAATTTTAGCAGGGTCCACCTGGATACCTTTGTCAGAAACCAAATGGCCAAGAACCACTCTTGCTTTTCACATTAATCTACAAATTTTATCACTCAAAGCAAGATGAGCCTCTTGGAAACCTAAAAGCATTCTTTCTATAACTTTAAGAGTTTCATCAAATGAGTTAACAAAAACAGAAAAATCATCCATATAAATCTCAACACATTCAAGATCAGCAAAAATAGCCAGCACAACCCTTTGAAAGGTAGCGGGCTCATTACACAACCTGAAAGGAAGCAATCGGTAAGGAAATGCACCCCAAGGGCATGTAAAGGTATTTTTGTTCTGATCTGAGGGTGTGATCTACATTTGGTTATACCGATTGAATCCATCTAAAAATGAAAAGTAATTTTTACTGGCAAGGGTATATAGCACCTGATCAATGAAAGGAAGGGGAAAGTAATCCTTGAGAGTGGCTTTGTTTAATTCTCGATAGTCAATGCAAATACACCATCTCCCATCTTTCTTAGGGACTATCACTAGTGGAGATACCGACTGACTGTCAGAAATGGGGTAGATGAAATTAACATCTAAGATTTTTTGTAATTCCTCCTTAACAATATCTCTTAGTGTGGGATCCCTTCATTTACGGGGTTGTCACACAGGTTGGGATCCCTCTTGGATATAGATATGTTGAGTACAAGTCTCAGGAGGAATGCCTTTCATGTATTCATAACTCCAAGTGAATGCATCCAAGTGATCTCGCAACAAGGTATCAAGCTACTTTTGTTGAGATGAATCTAGGTCTGATCTAATGTGTAAATATTTTCCTGATCTAATTTCAACAAGACTGGGCTTGGGCTCAAGAGTACACGAAGATGATGCCATAGTATGGGACAAGGAAGGTTGGGAATCATAATTTTCTTGGAAATCCAGACTAAAGATCTGATGAAGTGTATCAAAACTAGGCATAGTGTCTATATTTTTCATGCAATCTTGTAATTCACCATCCTGGGTGGACTCAATACGATGTTGTATCAAAGAAATAGGCCAGGTCTCCTTATCACTACTTTCATAATCTAACCATAAGGTATCCTTGAGTTCCTGAATAGATCTAGCAAGTGGGTATAAGGTGACCTTTTTCCTAGAGTCTGCATGTGAAATGTACATATCATCAGCCTGACATCAAATATAAGCATTGGTCGTGGCAATCCATGGTCATCCCAAAATCAAAGGATGTCCTCCTATTTGGTGCAAGAATTGCGCTTAAGCAAACTCCTCAACACTTAATTATCAACCCGAGGGTTTCGTAAACTTAAATACGAAGCATAGGCAATGCCAGAAATGGTATGATGTTTTCTTATCTCTAATCCTACTTCTTTAAGGAAATTATTTGCAGAGTCAGATAGAAAACAATTGGAAAATAAATTAACACCAAGGCAACTCTATTGTTGGAATGTAAAAGGTAATTTTCAAGTAAATCAAGTAAAGAAATTCTACACAACAGAAACAATCTTAAATGATGGAATGAAATGATATGTTCATGTTTAGATGGATGGTCAATAGTCTGACAAGTGGGCCCTTGCATAATTTTGTCTTCCTTCAGATTTTCATCTCACAAAAACAGCATGTCCTTGCACTGTTGCAATCTGCTTGCACTAGTGCAGGTATAGTATTTTTTTATGAGTATATTTGACCTTCCTTACTAAAGACTTATGTCTGAGTGAAGGTGCTCTAAGCCTCAGGGCTTAGAGCACTCCATTTTTGTGACAAGAAACTTTCTCTTGCACTGAGGCAGAGTTCCCTTCACTTAGTTTCCAAGTTACTTTCGAAGGAACTGAAAGATGTTCTGAAAAAGAATTGCAACTATAAATGAAAATCTTGAAGTAAATTATCTGTGAGAAAGGAAATGCTTCAGTTCATTAAAATTTGCAAAGGAAATAAACTTCATGAAATAAAAGCACTTTAAAAGAATCAAATAGTAGTCTAAGTATCTTTCATGTGTTAATCAACTTTTGTACTTCACCCAAAATTATTATGTTCTTTGCAAGTAAAATATGAAAATTTGGTACAACTGCTTCCATATCTTTTAAAGATTAACTTTTAATACTGAATACAGTTACTCAATTAATGGTTCATTCACTTGCGAAATAACTGAAAATAATATCCAGGTAAGTGATTCATTGTTTGTTGCAACAAATAACTAGACCAAAGTGTAGGCAACAACATGCAGTGGTGCAGGAAAGAGTTCCTTGCACAATCCAATTGAAAACAAATTAAAACAGAGAATGAGAGTAAAGGAAATGTGAGAAAGATATTCCATAAGAAAAATAAACACAACTACTCTCAAACCATGGATTTGTTTCACACGTTAGCTACAAAAGATATTTTAAATCTGACCTTGAAAGATAAATATTAAAACTATAACATCACACAGTTGCAAACGAAATATCCACACCTTCTTTCTGAATTATGAAAGTGAGAAGGGTAAACGTGCTGGGTTGGTTGGGCCCTAGCCAACCAGCTCATTCCCCTTCTAAGGAATGAAAAATCTCAGCACTTCAAATGGATGTCAAAGATAAAATAAATTTTGTGTATGAAAATCATGGTAGTTCTCTTGTCTTACGCGATTTGGAAAATATACATTACAGAGCAGTCTAGCCCCAGAGCTGAGGCGATAACCAGATTACATAAAACAAAATGAAAGTCGATGGTTCACTATATTCCTACCTATGATCTATATCACATATAGCCTTTTAGCTCTAGGTTGTTTACACTAATTACAGATACTTCTTGTTTAGGCCTTTCGGCCAAACAGAGTTAGAAAACCGAAATTACAAACTTGGCCAGCAGTTATAATACACATGAAATTTGCTTGTCCATAACCTAAATTTGGAGAATAATCCCTGAATGCATGCCACCTATTATCCTACTTTATTTCATCAATAGTTAGACTCAGAGTCAAGGATAAAGACCCATCCTCGTGGAAGATTTAGCTTCTCAGAAATCTCGGATAGTCTTCATGGAGGTTCAAGAATCTACCTACACTAGTTAACTCATTCATCATTAACCCTAAGTTCTATGATTACTCTAGGAAATCAATATGAGTTATAAGAAGTATGTAAATAGGAATGAAATCTATATAAAAATATTAATAAAGTGTTGTAATAAATCTTGATATAAAATATGAGCATGTGCAGTAATGGGTAACTATCTTGTACTAGTGCAGAAAGGAAAGGGTCTTTTATTGAGATAAGACAAAGGTTGATTTTGATGGAAATGGGGTAGAAAATAGGGCAATTTAGGATACCAACATCCTCCCATCCCTAAGCTGTTGTGTGTCCTCACAAAATGTTTTACCTCTACAAAAAACCTTCAAAAATGAATGATCAGCTCCTCAGTTTTTCACTTCAATGTTTATTCTTGTCTTTTCTATCTTTGGCTTCTTGTCTCGGGAGCTACTTAGTCACCTTCTTGAGGCATCTATAGCATCTATAATCCCGGTATTTCCATACCTTTACTTGTTGCTTCTGCCTCTCTACTTATGCAAGTAACTCCACCTCGCTCTATTTCTGCCAACTCTGCTCTCTCATGACCTAGTTCAAAGCCTCCAGGTCATGGACTTGTTGCTCCAAATCTACTATTCTTCTTGTGAGGAAAAGGGTGGAGGTTGTTGTGCTAAGATCTTCGGGTGTGAATGTCTTTTCTTCCACAGACTCAAAACAAGTCCCATCATCATCAAGGTCAAGGTTGTCGAAAGCCTAATTTATGACATCGCTGAGGGTTTCTACACTTAGGGTTTTCTCATTATTGAAGATATTGATGCTCTCACCAATCTCTGTACCTTGTTCACTCAATTCCTCGGGGCTCTTAACACCTTGTTCTCCTAGCTTCTTAGGGGATTCAACATCATGTCCTTCCAAATCAGTAGGGTTTTCATTTCCCATTCTTCTACCACTATAGGGATGTCACTACCCTGACCTTCTAACACTGCAGGGTATTCAATACCCTGGCCTTTTAAAATCATAGGGTATTTAATGCCCTAACCTTCAAAAACCATAGGGTCTTCAGTACCCCGCTCCTTGAAATCATCGAGGGTCTCCACATATGGTTCTCTAAAATTATCAAGATGCGCTGCATGTTATTCCTCTTCGTTCTCTTCTACTTGCACTTCACCAGTATGCGGTCTCGATATTGTCTTTTTTCTCTTTAGCCTGCTAAGAAATGTTGACAACAGGATGTCAACTTTTGCATCCTCCTCATTCTCCACAATGTGTGCCACTACATATGCAAGCAAAAAGAGATTGTGAACTGTGGGGGAACTTTGGGGTGTTTCATCGATTATGATTGGAGAACTCGACTGGTTCATCCCTTGGGTGATAGTTTTCCTCCTCATTGAGGCTCTAGTCTTCTGCTTCTTTGCCGCAGGTGGAGTGTTCTCAACGACCCTATTCTCTGTTTGCACTGGTGAACTCTTACCTTGCCGCTTGGTAGGAGACAATGTCCCCACCTTTATCTTCTTACCTATACTAGTGCTAGCACATTCTTCTACCCCCCTTGCTTGGAATTCTTTCAAAAATTCCCCCCACGTTATTCCCTTTTTTTCTAACTTCTTCTTGACCAGCATCGTAATGATTCCATGATGGCAGAGTTTGTTTGTAACCTGGATTGCACTTCTGCTCTACACATTTTTCACCATCTTTTCAAGGCTTCTGAGCAAGAAGTAAGGAAAATTAAACAATTTTCTTGCCTCCAAATGCAACAACAATTGAAGGTGGTACATGAACGCCAAGGTATAGCATCCTTTACCTGTGACAATCTTCTGTAATATAAACAGTAAATATCGCCACATCACGACCATGGCAGTCTATCATAGTCCCTTTCTCCAATCGACTTTAATTTTCTTATCAACCATGAACTAGTGTCAATGCTTCTTTGCAAGTTGTTCCTTTTTAAACCATCACTCCCCTTTGAGTGGCAGGCCTATGGCTTGTGCAATGAACTCTTCTGTAATTTTGAACTTTAAGGACCCGATCCTAACTCGGCCTTCTTTGAACGTCCTTGGAAATTCTAACACTATAGCCATGTCTGATCTAGGTGGATGTTGGTGGCCACCCACCTATCCCATTTGGACCCCCAGAACTGTCTCTTTCATTCTTTCAGTTTCCTTAATTATAGCACAGTTTACTATTTTTAGCAGTTTTTCGGGTCCTAAACTTCCGGAGTCATTTTGAGGCCCTAAACGACGTTTTTTGGGAAGTCTACCACCAACAATTTTTCTTCCTAAAACTTGTCTTTTTTGTTGTAGTCCTCAAAGAGATCTTTCCAACGGGCTATCATGCAAGTCAAACAGAGATAATACGACCAATTCGCGACCCCGGGAAGTTGATGTACCAACTTACCCAAAAACGGGGCCCACAATTTGGCGTTTCATCTTCTAGGGTTAGGTTTTGGAATGTGAATGGTTTTCCATTGTTTCTCAACACTAAATAGGCCTTCGAGCCTCATTGTAACACCGTTCAGAGGCATGTAGCCACACATCTCTTCTTAGAGATAAGCTACCATCGCCCTAGCTGGTTTATTTCTATTTCTGGTTGTCAGATATTTTAGTATTTTCCATGAATGAAATGAAGTATTATTTTCATTGCATCTTTGTGTATATGGTTATCTCTATATTTTATTGCATTCTTGTTTAAATCCTGATCAGTGGTATCAGAGCGGTCTGCTTTTTCTCTGTTTTCTTTGCATGTCCCGAACGAGGTCAGGATATAAGGAGTTAGGGCTTGAACTAGTCAAACCTTTGCAAGACCATCCTCACAAAACCCGACGGCCTCCCATGGCGGATGAGAAGAAAGACGAGGGGGCAGGAGATCCTATCAAAATCTTGCTCGAAGAAGCCCTCGAGCGTCAAAAGAATGTGATGATGGATAGCTTTGCGTAGATCCTTCAGCGGCTACCCAGAGGTGACGCATCAGCTTCAAGTAGCTACTCTGGACATGCCACGCCCTTTAAGGTACAAGTTAATTTTGAAAAACCCATATTCGAGGGTCAGATAGATGAAGATGCGGTAGATAAATGGTTAAGTCTACTAAAATGGTATTTTTCTGTTCATGAATTTTCAAGTCGGGAAAATCTTGTTTTCGCTCTTCTCAAAGCAGCCCCCCACGTGAAGGACTGGTGGGAAACCTACTGCGAGCAGAAGGATGAAAGCACAGGCTCACTATTTTCGGCCACACCCACTTGGAATGACTTCCTGGATGCCATCAAGGAGCAGTACTACCCTGTCAAAAGCTATGAGGACAAATACATCAAATGGACCACACTGCGGCAGGGACGAGATCAAGATGTGCCAGAGTTCAGAAACATTTTTCATACCCTTCGCACACAGCTGGGTATCAAAGATTCTGAGCTGCATCTGGTACTGAAATACCGTGGCTGCCTACAAAGATACATCCAGGAAGAGATGGAGTTCTTGAACATCTCCTCACTCGGCACAACATACCGATACGCTGTCAAAATTGAGGAAAAGTTCAAACAAAAGAAGCAAGACTTTGGATCTTCTAATCCGAATCCCAAAGGACAAAGCGAGGGTGGGGTGACCCAAGACAACCCGTCGAAGCCACAACAAAATAACAACACCACAAGCCAAAGAAGGACACAGGAAAACGGTGTGAGTTCCACAAGAGTCCCACTCATAACACAAGTGAGTGTCAAACCAAGCTGTCACTGGTGGTCGAGTTGAAGGCTTCCGAATCAGATACATGTTCCGACCCTGAGCCAGAACCCGACAAGTGGAATGGTAAAGGGAAGCAGATCATTGATGCAGATCCCAACACCACTGTTGCCACTGCCAAGATCTAGAAGAATGAGCCTAAAGAGCCAGAGGAGGGGGAACGTCTTTTCCACTTACAGATGTGGGTGAAGGGTTCGCCACTGCAATTCATTGTCAACAGTGGCAGCCAAAAGAACCTTATTTCAGCAGAGGTCATGAAGCGGTTGGGCCTACCGACTACACCACACCCGCATCCATACAGTAACGGGTGGCTTCATGAAGGACGAGATCTCAAAGTTCGCCAGCAGTTCCGCCTTCCCTACAGCATCAAACCATTCACAGACGAGGTACTGTGTGATGTTACACCTCTGGATGTTTGTGATGTATTATTAGGCCAGCCATACTTGTGGAGGTGACATGCTGCGTATGAGTCAAGGCCTCGTGCTGTCATTATTTCTTTGGATAATTCATTATACAGGATACTGGAGGTAGCCCCACCTACCACTGCCTCTTTGATCATTGCTAAGAAAGGCAACAAGCTCATCTCCCAAACCAGGAAATTCATCTGTTTGGTTCACCCCCAAAGTAAGGGGAAGATCGTTGCTACATCCAGGACCCCCACAAAGGTTTCCTCCATGCAGTAGTAGCACAAAGGGATATGGTCATGATAGAACAAAGGAACAACTTCTCCTCACCCACAGGGGTACCACACAAGTTTCAGTTGGGCAACAAATTCTGGTTGCATCGACAGAAAGAACGCCTTACCAGAACCCATCAAAAACTCAGACCACTCCGACATGGTCCTTACACCAGTACCAAGGCTACAGGAAACAATGCTTTGGTTCACATCATTCCTCCATTCCTTCGCCTGCACCAATTGTTCAATGTGGACCATCATCGACAATGCTTCCCACCAGTACTGGACACATCAGAGATAGCGGGACAAGTTCAGCAGATGGAGGAACTCAACGCAATGGGGACCATTGCTTCCTAAGGGGGGAGGAATGATCCAGGTGGATGTTGGTGGCCACCCACCTATCCCATTTGGGCCCTCACAACTGTCTCTTTCAGTTTTTCAGTTTCCTTAATTATAGCACAGTTTACTATTTTTAGCAGTTTTTCGGGTCCTAAACTTCCGGAGCCGTTTTGAGGCCCTAAACGACGTTTTTTTGGGAAATCTACTGCCAGTGGTTTTTTTGTCTAAAAATCATCTTTTTCGTCATAGTCCTCGGAGAGATCTTTCCAACGGGCTATCATGCACATCAAACAGAGATAATACGACCAATTTGCGACCCCGGGAAGTTGATGTACCAACTTACCCAAAAACGGGACCCACAATTTGACGTTTCATCTTCTAGGGTTAGGTTTTGGAATGTGAAGGGTTTTCCATTGTTTCTAAACAATAAATAGGCCTTCAAGCCTCATTGTAACACAGATTAGAGGCATGTAGCCACACATATCTTCTTAGAGATAAGCTACCATCACCCTAGCTGGTTTATTTCTATTTCAAGTTGTAAGATATTTCAGTATATTCCATGAATGAAATGAAGTATTATTTCCGCTGCATCTTTGTGTATATGGTTATCTTTGTATTTTATTGCTTTCCTATTTAAATTCAGATCAATGTCGAACCCATAAAACTTTTGTAGGAATGGAAGGAATCCAAATTCTTGCAATAGTGCATGACTGTTCCTATACTTGGCAGTTTGTTCAATATCCTATAGCGACAACGGTTTAGTCCTCACCGGTGCCATTTCTAACCTCCTCCACTTCATTGATTACACCCTCAAAGGAATTTCTGAGTGACTCCAATGTTCTCTGAGAGTTTTATGCCAGAGGTTCCTCGCCCTCTGTGCTTTCAAACCCACTCACTTGGCTATGATGGAACAACCCCCTCCCCCAATATCGGGTGTAGATTCATGTCAGCTCGTTACAGGTGAATCGTAATAATTAGATGCAGTGGTTGTATGAGCGGAGGTGATGCAACAGCTATAACGATTGCATAATGGGTAAGTTCATGATGGTTAGGCAATGTGTTATTATTGCAAGGAGGGTGAGTGTAGGTTATCGGACAGTAGTACCCTTCCATAGTCAGCATCATAATTCAATCATACATATTTCAGCATTTATTAATAAAGATTAGATTTCAAACGTTACACGTCTTACACTTTAAAGATTTGTTCCTAGATTAGTAATTAATGAAACAAAGTATTAATTAAAACATGGAATGAGATAACATATCAACACATGTGTAGAAAAATACAGGCCCATAAACCCTTGATAAACCATTTCAGGACTGTGTAAGTTTCTTTCATAGTCCACTATATTTCTACACCAAACCTACTTGCACTATGTTGTGCTTACACTAGAGATTTTTACCAAAAAGAGAATCTGATAGGACATGCTTCTATAGCTGTACTTTAAAAAATTTGCCTCATTATACAAGAAAAAATTATTTTCCATCCTTTGGTGTTTCTCGAACATGCCTTCTAGATTGACTGCATCAAATTATGCAATCAATTTATGAGGGAATAAACAAGTGGGAAAGGGGTAAAAATTTTAGAATGGGAAGGACTATTACACTAGGGATTTCAGAAACAATATCGCCAAGAGGTATAAACGAAATTTGATATGGAAAAAATTCAAGGGAAAAGAGGGATTTTACAAAATCAGGTAAGGGTAGTTTCTTGGAAGAAGAGGAAGGTAATTCATTGGGAAATTTAGAAAAGAAAAACTTTGTGGCAAATTTCAAAATGGGAAATAGAAGAAGGATAATATTTTTACCTTGAAATATACATGCATTGGTGGAGGAAAAATAACTCCAGTGGGAAGTAAGTGTTTACTTGGATAAAAATGTCCATGCTAGTTACCCCAAACTTGGATAAGTGCTCACTTTCGTGAACGTGCTTCTTCTTGGTGGCAGCGAACATATCTAAAAATCAAGTAACATTCTCTTTTTATTAAAATTTTGATCTTCCTACCATCATGCTGGTTTTTAGGTTGATCCTTCTGCAATCATGTCAGTCAACTGATTTGCACAATTACAAGAAAATTTTTTCATTTTAAACTTTTTATTTTTCTCATTTTTTATTTTTATTTTCTTTGATTATTTTTTTCTTAATAAGGACAAGAAGGAATCAATTCTTCAATAGGTTGGTGTTATCACCTACCGACTCATTCTCAAATGGTTGTTGGACATGTTACATAAAATCTCCTTTAGTAAGGGGCTGAAAATATACCTTCAGTCTATGCACGTTGACTAGGAAGACAAAATTCCATCCATCAATAGTTTTGGTTTCTACCAGTCTGTTTTCAAACATTTTGACCACCTTATAGGGTCCCATCCATCATGTATGGAATTTTCCTTTAAAATGTTTGAATCTGGAATCGTAAAGGAGTACCCAATCACCTGGTTGGAACTGCTTCTTCTGAATGGAATTGTCATGCCACTTCTTGCATTGTTGTTGAACCAAGATGTTGATGCAAGAGCATTTAGCTCAACATTATCATTGTATTTTAATAGGCATAGGGTGTCTTTTGTTTCGAGGAAGTTGTTTTCCTAATTATTGAATTAATGTAATTATTTAATATTTTGAGTGATTTTAATGAGAATAGGAATTAATTGAATATTGTGAGGCATAATTGTAAATGTTCTCAAATGTAGGAGAACATGAGAATTTTGGGATAGTTGAGTGATGAGAGGATTGAGAATTGATTGTAAATCTTAGATTAGGAGTCAGTTCATGATTTTGTGGATTAAAGAGAATCCTTAGGAATGAGGAAGAGATTTTATGATTCTTTTTAGAGTCTTATGGATCTAAACTAGGAATTCGTTTTAGAATCCCCTTTTGTTTAAATGTAGGCCTAAAAGGCATGATGAGAGGTGAGAGAGTTTATATATATATAGAGAGAGAGAGTTAGATATTTAGTTCTGTTTGTAAGCCTACAAGCAGATGATGATTAGAGGCCATTAATTAGAAGATCGGGCCGAGGAGAGATAAAGAGTCTCATTATGTAATTGTTTGTTGATATATATATATATATATATGTACAGAGATTCAATTTCCATTTGTATAAGTGTGTTGTTAAATATCGACGACGAGTGATGGGTGAGTTAGTGTATTCTGCATAACAGAGCTGCACGCGAAGTTCAACAAACACACAAAGAGAATCATGATGAAGAGGATCTTGATGGATCATTGAATCCATTAGAAGGATCAAAGTCAAGCTCAGGGGGGAGTGAATAGTGAAAGATTCAAATCACTGGAACCCGAAGAAAACCCAAGAACCATGGTAAACATTGAAGAAATGGTGAAAACCCAAAGTAAAGAGGTGGACAAAAGAATGAAGTATCGTTGAACAACAATCGTTACATCTAACAGATCAACAGACAAGATCCAACCATGGAGGAGATGGAGGAATATCACATTGGCGGATTTATACAAAAAAGTGGTATATCAGGTGGAGCAAAAGTGGTAAGTGGTATTTAAAGGAGTTCACTCGATCCCACTTATTGGTTGACACGTAGCATTCAGGTGGAGAGAGAAAACCACTTTTTGGGTGGTTATTCTCCGTGCTACTTGTCCACCCAAAATCATCATGGACAATTGGATCCACGAAGTGTAGATCAACAGCGGAGGATCTCTCGAGCAAGTTTGTTGACTGGTTGAATCGACATCTGTTGGATCAGGATTCAGATTGAGGGTAAAGATTTGATCAGCGATTGCATTTTGGCAAAGTCAAATAACAACGAGCAGTGTGATGGCGATGTGCCAATAGCGATATTGTGTTATCACCGATAAGCTGATGAAGCCAATCGGAGAATGAAGATCGGAAGAAGAGTAGTGTAGCGAAAGGTTTGAGATGGAGACAAACCCGATGATACTTATAGGGTGGGTTATATAATATTTGAGATCCGGCTTAACTGCTCAGAGCGGGTTTTCCCGTGTTACATTTCTTGTATTGTGATAAAGTGTTGTGTCCTGGAATTTAAAGGCCTACGAGCATATTTACACACTTCCAATAGTCGCACATTGGATGCCAAAGGGGTGATATGTAGTGAGGTACAGAAGAATGCGATGAGCGGTTGCACTAAAGGGAGCCTTGGGAAGTGTGCAAAATCCATATTAAGGTGGAAAAGGTGAGTTCACATATGTTTTATGTGCATTCTTTTATAAATGGATTAAAGCATCGATAGAGAGTCTATATCGTAAGTCCAATATAACCAAGGAGTAAAGAGAGGGGTTTGGTTATATGTGCGGGAATAAGGATTAATAAATGTTTTGGATTGATTAAGTTTTGATAGTTGAAAGGATTTGAAGGGATAGACTATGCTCAACTTAATAGAGGTTTCCATGTGAGTTTTAATCAAGGGGGTCTTAACCCATTGTAATTTACAATGACCTTTGACCAGAAGGTCATGTAAAATTCCTAAGGGGAAAATGGTTTATTCATAGGTTTATGCATACTGTGGGTAAAGCAGGGGTAACTTAGCTTCATTTGGTATCAGAGCAGAACAAAGAAATTATGTGTGAAAGTTTCTTTGAAATAATTTATAACATCTATATGTGGAAAGACGTGTATGCAGGCAAGTGAGATCAGATTCTAATCTGACAGTTAAGCAACTAGAGTAAAGATGGGAGATTGGTAAGCGGAATACTAATCTTGATATTTTTGCATTTTGATAGAATGTTCAGATTTTGAGAAAAGTAAAGAAAATGATTTATGGCCAATGAATTCGTATAATTGGAATTATGAAATGTTTGAAATTGAAATTGGAGAAGAACAGTTAAGTTCTTAGAGGCGGGTGAGTAAGAATTAAGGAGATATTGCAGGAACATAAAAAATCCACAGCGATGTTTTGAAGAATGAAGATTCACTCGAATGTGATGAGTGAATGGAGACTGCTTGTGAAATCATACACGTATTGTTTTATTTAACTCTGATTTGGGTTTTGTTGGATAAAGAAATAGATTGAATATTGATAGTTGCAGCTAATGAATTATCTCAAAAAAATAATATCAAGTCTTAAGAAGCAGTAATGGAAGAAACTGGTAAGGATTTCTCAGTGGAAGAAAACTCTGCAAAGGAGAAATTGTTGTTGATAGTTAAGCTTTGCCAAGATAAAGCTAGAAGATTGGAAGAAATAATCAGATTCTAAATCTAATTGACAGTAGTTAAATGTTGAAAATTTGTGCAGTGGAAGCATGAAGATCTGCTAAAACCGATTTGTAGGAGTGGTGAGATCCTGAAGGTAGCTAAAGGTATGCAAATTTGTCTAATGATTAGCAGATATTGAGTGAGTGAAATTTAAGAGAAGGATTACAATAGTTAAACTATAAGAGGGACTTTGTAAGTTCTTGAAGTAACAGAGTTTGAAGATACAACTGAAGGTTAGTGGAAAGGAAAGTCCATTCAAAAGTGTAGGTGAATGGGAGGACAAGATTAGACAGAGATCTCGAAGGTAGGGATGAAAAAGAAGCGATCAAGGTAAGTGAAGAACAATAAAAAGGAGTTTCATCAATCAAGAGATGAATGTAGTCAGCAAACTGAGGATATACTCGACAGATAAATTGAACTGATAACAAGGTTAATGATGAAAGTGTCTCAGAAGAAGACCACTGCAAGAAAGGAAAGGAGTAACAACAAGAGGAAGACAACAACAGAATATGAAAGCAGGGCAAGTGAAGCATTGCAGCACAAGGTATGGAGACCTGGAGAGGAACAACAAACAACCACAGTAATAGAACAATGGACAAGCAAAGACAACTTACAAAATAATGTCTGGGATCCACGACGAATCAATTATCTAGACTTATGACCAAAAGGTCATAAATTTTCTTACTTGGGGAGTCTGATGCAGGAGCATTCAACTCAACATTATCATTGTATTCTAATAGACATAGGGGGTCTTTTGTTTCAAGGAACTTGGTTTCCTAAGTGTTGAATTAATGTAATTATTTAATGTTTTGAGTGATTTTAATGAGAATAGGAATTAATTGAATATTGTGAGGCATAATTGTAAATGTTCTCGAATCTAGGAGAGCATGAGAGATTTAGGATATTTGAGTGATGAGAGGATTGAGAATTGATTGTAAATATTATATTAGGAGTTAGTTCATGATTTTGTGGATTAAAGAGAATACTTAGGAATGAGGAAGAGATTTTAGGATTTCATTGAGAAGCTTATGGATCTAAACCAGGAATTTGTTTTAGAAGCCCCTTTTGTATAAATGTAAGCCTAAAAGGCATAATCAGAGGTGAGAGAGATTAGAAAGAGAGAGAGAGAGAGAGAGAGAGAGAGAGAGAGTTATATATTTAGTTGTGTTTGTAAGCCTACAAGCAGATGATGATCAGAGGCTGTTAATTAGAAAATCATGCCGAGGAGAGACAAAGAGTCTCATTATGTAATTGTTTGTTGATATATATATGTACAGAAATTCAATTTCCATTTGTATAAGTGTGTTGTTAAATATCAATGGAAAGTGATGAGTGAGTTAGTGTATTTTTCATAAGATAATTGCAGGCAAAGTTTGGCAAACACACAGAGAGAAGAATGATGAAGAGGATATTGATGGATCATTGAATCCATTAGAAGGATCAAAGTCAAGCTCAGGAGGGTGTGTGTAGTCAAACAACCGAAGGACTAGAACCCGAAGAAAACCCAAGAACCACGATAAATATTGAAGAGAAAGGGAAAAACCAAAGTAGAGAGGTGGACGAAAGAATGAAGTATCGTTGAAAAACAACCGTTGGATCTAACAAACCAACAAATAGGATCTAATCGCAGAGGAGACAGAGGAATGTCGCATTGGCGGATTTATACACAAAAGTGGTATATCAGGTGGAGCAAAAGTGGTAAGTGGTATTTATAGGATTTCACACGATCCCACTTATTGGTTGACATGTAGCACTCAGGTGGAGAGAGAAAATCTTTTTTTTCGGGTGGTTATTCTCTATGCTACTTGTCCACCCAAAATCATCGTGGATTGTTGGATCCACGAAGTGTAGATCAATGAAGGAGGATCTGTCGAGAAAGTTTGTTGATCGGTTGAATCGACAACCATCGGATCGAGATCACGATCGATGGTCAAGATTTGATTGGTGATCGCATTTCGGCAAAGTCAAATAACAGTGAGCAGTGGAATGCCAATGTGCCAATAGCGTTATTGTGATATCACTGATAAGCTGATGAACTTGATCGAAGATTTAATATTAGAGGAGGAGTAGCACAGTGGAAGGATTGAGATGGAGATGAACCCGACGATATTTATAGGGTAGGTTATATAATATTTGAGATCCGGCTTAATGGCTCAGAGTGGGTTTTCCCGTGTATTTCTTATATTGCGATAAAGTGTTGTGTCACGGAAGGCCTAAGAGCATATTTAAACACTTCCGATAATTGCATATTGAATGTGGAAGGGGTGATATGTAGTGAGGCGCAGAAGACTGTGATGAGCGATTACGATAAAGGGAGCCTCGGGAAGTGTGCAAAATCTGTATTAAGGCGGAAAAGGTGAGTTCACATATGTTTTATGTGTATTCTTTTATAAATGGATCAAAGCACCGATAGAGCCCGTCTATGTAGTAAGTCCACTATAACCAAGCAATAAAGAGAGGGGTTTGGTTATATGTGCAGGCATAAGGATTAATAAAGGTTTTGGATTGATTAAGTTCTGATAGTTGAAAGGATTTGACGGGATAGACTATTATCAGCTTAATATAGGTTTCCACATGAGTTTTAATCAAGGGAGCCTTAACCCATTGTTATTTATATTGAACCTTTGACTTTAAGGTCATGTAAATTTTCTGGGGGGAAAATAGTTTATACATAGGTTGATGCATAATGTGGTTAAAGTAGGGGTAACCCTGTGTCAGATGTTTTGCTGAACAACATCCCTTCGTATTTCATCTAACTCATTTAATTGTAGAAGGCACTACTGTTGTGATTCAGAGAGATCTAATCCCAATTGTATTGCAGCCCTAAAAGTCTTGATCTGGAATTCTATCGACAAGAGGACTTGTTTCCCATACACTAGCTCATATGGTTTGTGTCCTTGACTGTTTCTCCAAGCGTTTGGGTAGGCCCATAATGCTCATGGTAGTTTGTCAGCCCAATCCTTTCTATGCATGTTTACTGTCCTTGTGAGGATGGACTCAATTACCTTATTCATGGACTCCCCCTAACCATTTGCTTGCAGATGATACGGTGTAGATCTCATATGCCATACTTTGTACTCCTCCATCACACCCTGTACCAAATTAGAAATAAACTACCATCCATTGTCATAAAAAATTTCTCTAGGCACACTGAATCTAGTAAAGATTTCAGTAAAAATAAAATCAACAACAACTCTTTCAGTATCAAAAGAAACAGCTTTAGCTTCTTCCCATTTTGTAACAAAATCTATACAAACCAGAATATGATTTTTATTTGATGATGCAGGATTTATTGGTCCTATGAAATCAATGGCCCATTTTTCAAAAGGCTCAATCATAACGTGAGGACATAAAGGCATTTCATTGGTTTGATTGGGTTGGCCAATTCGCTAACAGCTACCACGCTGTTTGACATACTGTTTAGCATCCTTGAACAAGGAAGGCAAAAAATAGCTAGCTCATAATAATTTGTATGCAGTCTGCTTATCGGCGAAGTGACCTCAGCAAGGTTGATCATGGGCAGATTTTAAGATATCAAATGCTCCTTCCTCTCTTACACATCTACAAATAATGAGATCTGCTCTGGTGTAAAAGAGGTCTCCTTGGATCCAGGAATATGCAACACTTTTCTGAATGATATTCCGCTTTTCACGAGTGGATAAGTGATGTGGTAATTTTCAGGTGACTAAATAGTTAGCTATGTCAGCAAACCATGGAGATTTTGTTGACACAACAAAAATATGTTCATCAGGAAAATCATCATCAATAGGAATTGCTTCACCAGGTTTATTTAATCTTGAAAGATAATTTACAACGACATTTGACCTTCGTGGTCTATCAACAATGGTAATATTCAATTCCTGTAATAATAACGACCACCTAGTCACTCTACCACTAGTTAATGGTTTATTAATCGAATATCTTATAACGGAATGGTAAGTATGTACAAAAACTTCATATCTTGTAATATAATGTCTGAACTTATTAATGGAAAAAATTACATCTAAAAACCCTTTCTTAGTAATCGTGTAATTTAGTTCAGTGGGTGACAAGTTTTTACTAATGAAATAAATAACATAAGATTGTTTTTCTTCATCCTGTCCTAAAGTTGTGCCTATAGCAATATATGAGGCATCAAAGGAAATATTAAATGGCAGGGACCAGTTTGGTCCTCTCAACACTAGCGCCTGAACTAATTTTTCCTTCAATGTCTTGAAGGACTGTTGGCAAGCTGCAGGCCAAGAAAAATCACTCTCTTTAGCCAAAAGTCAGAAAAGAGGGCAGCTATCCTTGAGAAATTTCAAAGAATCTCCTATAGTATCCTGCATGTCCTAGAAAACCTCTCACTTTCCTTTGAGGTTTGGGTATAGGAAGACTCAAAATGACTTCTATTTTTTCAAGGTCAACCTAGATACCTTTGTTGGAAATAATATGGCCAAGAACTACTTTGGCCTTGCACATTAATTTGCATTTATTGTCACTCAAGGCAAGATGAGCTTCTTGGGAGCAAAGAAGTACTTTTTCTAGATTCTTGAGGGCTTCCTGAAATGAATCACCAAACACAAAGTAATCATCCATATAGATTTATATGCATTCAAGGTCAGCAAAAATAGCCAATACTACCCTTTGAAAGGTAGCAACAGCATTGCATAGCCCAAATGGAAGCACTCGCTAAGAAAATGTACCCCATGGACACGTAAAAGTGGTTTTGTCTTGATCCTCAACTATTATTTGTATCTGGTTATATCTGCTAAATTCATCTAGAAAAGAAAAATACTTTTACCAACAAGGGTATCAAGTACTTGATCGATGAGAGGAAGGGGGAAGTAATCTTTGAGAGTGGCTTTACTCAATTCTCTGTAATCAATACAAATGTGTCATCTCCCATCTTTCTTTGAGACTAACACTAATGGAGAGACCCACTAGCTGTCAGAAATGGGACAGATAAAATCAGCATCTAAGAGTTTTTTCAATTCTTCCTTTACAATATATCTTAGAGCTGGGTTCATTCACCTCTGGGGTTGTCAGATAGGTTAGGCTCCATCCTAAATATAGATATCGTGTGTACAAGTTTTAGGATGGATTCCTTTCATATCTTTATATCCCCATGCAAAGGCATCAAGATGGTTCCGCAACAAATTCACAAGTTGCTCTCGTTGAGAGGCATCCAAGTCTAAACTGATATACAAGGATTTACCTGGACTAATCTCAACAAGAGCAATGTCAAGCTTAAGAGTACACAAAGGTGTCGCTAGAGATGGTGATGATGGAGGTAGAGAGTCATATCCCTCCTGAAAATCTAGACTAAAAATCTGACTCAAATGACTCGAAATTAGGCATGGTGTCTAGATTGTTTAGGAAGTCTTGAATTTAACCCTCCTGTGAGGTCTTAGCATTCTGATGTATCAATGAAACAGGCATGGTCTCCTCATCACTACTGTAGTCTATATATAAAGTGTCTCGGAGCTCCTGAATAGATCTAGTAAGTGGATATACGGTGACTTTCTCTCTAGAATCTCCATGGGAAATATACATATCACCATAATGACATATGATATAAGCATCAGCTGTAGCAAGCCATGGTCACCCCAAGATGAAGGGATGCCCTCCCACAAGATTCGTTGGTTGAAGCACAATGAAATCTACTAGATATTCCCAAGAATCTAGGGAAATGACCACATCATCCAATACTCCTTCAGGCTTGATTTTAGATCTATCTAGCAATTCAAGTATAGTGGGAGTAGGACAAATATGGACCAATCCAAGTTGACCCATCGTTTGCTTGGTCATAACATTAATGGCTGCCCCTAGGTCTATAAGAGTATTGGATACAAGAACATCACCTATCTGAACAGAGACAACAGGGTTTCCAGGGTCGGTATATTTTTCCATGTGCATATATCCTGTCATTAACTTTGCTACTCTATCAACAATTGAATGGTTTGGGGTTCCAATCTTCTCCTTCTTGGCTTCTTGAGACAGAGTTCCCTAATGATTTTTGTACATATGGGGATATCTTTAATAGCTTGGAGCAAATGTACCCATATTAAAAGGTTCTTAAGCTCATAAGCCAGGGTAGACTCATGAATGGGATATTTCTTCTCCATAACTAACCTCTCTCAATAAGGAGGTCAATTGGGAGAAGATGATAGGGGCTCAGAATGTACAGGGATAGGCTGAATGGTGTCATATTTTTCAGAATGATCAGGAGTTTCCTCCTCTCCTCTCTCATCGATAACCACCATGGGCTGCTTTTCTGCGGTTACCACTTTCCCTGATCTTAATTGGAGATCATTGACTCCAACTGGCAGAGTTTGATATCTAGATGAGAAAAGCGAGGTCATAGAATGTATCATTTGTACCACTTTATTATTGGGGTTGGGTAAAGATTAAGCAGGCAAATGAGAAGGTTGAAATGGTGGAGGTAATGGTAATGGTGGCATAGGTTGACTTAGTTGAGTAAATGATGGTTGATGCATTGGGTAATGTGCATATGTAGTAGGGTATGATTGCATAGGTGCATGATAGGAATTATGTGAATGATGTGAATGGTTTTTACCTCTCCATCCTTGTTTCCAAGATTGGTAGGGTTGTCCATATTGATATTGATTCCCATGTTGCCAATGCTAAGAGTGACCAGTGTCAGGATAGGAATATGAGTGTGCATTATAACCAAAAAAATGTGGTGGAGGTTCACAAACCATACCTGCACTTACCAAAGGCCAATTTCTTCATGCTCCCATAGCATGTAATGATTCAGCTTTAGGTTGTCCCCCCTCCAATACAGCTTTCATCCCAAGTATGGAGGGGCATTTGTCTGTAGCATGGTTATCTCAACAAATTGCACATTTATTAGTTTCTTTAATATCTAGAGGACATTCTCTTAAAGGATGCTTTCTTCTACATTTAGGATAGAAAATAGACAATATCTCTTGCTCTTCTACAAGTTTCTGTTGAAACTTCAAAGAGTCTATTTGTTTACTAACATCACTCATTATTTCAATTTTCATATTGTCCATTTTTTTTTCTAATCCAATAACCATAGCATTAGTAAATTCGGTTTTTCCATTTTTATTATGAATTCCTTTACCAGATCTATATTGATTCCTCGAGAATTTCCTGCACAAGTCACAAATCTGATCAAAAGTCTTCTAAGAAATATCCCCTTGTCCTAACAAATTTAAATTATCCCTAGCATCATCTGTGAGCCCACGTAAGAACAAGGTTCTAGTGGTACTTAGATCAAATTTGTGCTTTGACCTTTGAAGGATATAGAGGAATATTTCCAAGTAGTCCTCTAAAGTCTCATCATCATTTTGCACAATAGTAAAGATTTCATCTTGAATATCTCTAGTTTTACAATATTCCTAATATTTTGACAAGAACACTCTCTTCATTTGCTCCCAAGAAGATATAGTGTTTCCTCCTAGTCCCATGAACCAGTGGAGTATTGTATCCTTGACGTTTGCAGGAAACAACTTTATCTTTTTGGCATTAGATGAACAATCATAACTCCTACACAAAATATAAAACTCAAATAAGAAAGAGTCTGGGTCTTCGTGTACCTTACCATAAAAATGAGGAAGAGCTGATGGTGAAATGTTTTTCATTTATACTTGTGTATTAGGATCCACAATCGGGAATCTGAGAGTGGATTGTTCCTCATTTACCTGATTTTCACCACTTCATTCTACATGGTCTTCCATATCTGCCATTGTTGTTTTTCCACCCAAAGCACTCTTAACAAGCTGACAAGGCTGACTATGGATTCCAACAATCCCCCTCTTCCCCTTTATGTGTTGTGTCACACCTGAACCACTGCTAGCACGACCTATGTGGATTGTTCCTGCGTGATGAGTCTGAGTTTGTTTGGACTCTCTGCCTACAAAAGAAGTCCCAATATGAGTTTTTGTTTCAGATTTTTTAATGTTTCTTTGGCCCCTCGTGGGCTTCAGACCCCTACCTCTTTTAGGAATTCATTTCAGAAAATGACAAAAAAAAATTCAAATAAAAATTGCAAGTTTCAAAAAACAAATTAGCACCTATAAATTCCTTCAAAAAATAGAAGCACACTGCATAAAAATAATAGTAGACTTACCCCTATTTAAAAAAATGGAAAATTCTTACCAATTCAAATCGCCTCCTTAGGAATGACGCAAAAATGTTGGGTGCAGGAATCACGCTTGAGCAAACTCCCCAACACTTAATTATTAGCCCGAGGGTTTCATAAACTTAGGGACGAAGCACACGCAATGCCCGAAATGGTATGAACTTTTCCTATCTCAAATCCTACTTCTTAAAGGAAGTGCTTTGCAAAATCAGATAGAAAACAATTGGAAAGGCAATTAACACCAAGGCAGCTCTAGTGTACAATGTAAAAGACAATTTGCAAGTAAATCAAGTAAAGAAATTCAACACAAGAGAAACAATCTTAAATGCTGGAATGAAATGCTATGTTCATATTTAGATGGATGGTCAATAGTCTGACAAGTGCGCCCTTGCAGAATTTTGTCTTCCTTCTGATCTTCCTCTCACAAAAACCACCTGCCCTTGCATTGTTGTAATTTTCTTGCACTATTGCAGGTACAATATTTCTGTGTAAGAGTATATTTGACCTTCCTTACTGAAGACTTCTGTCTAAGTGAAGTGCTCTAAGCCTCAAGGATTAGAGCACTATGTTTCTGTGACAAGAGACTTGCTCTTGCACTGAGGTAGAGTTCCCTTCACTTAGTCTCCAAGTTACTTTCGAAAGAGCTAAAATATGTGCTTAAAAAGAATTGCAATTGTAAATGAAATTCTAAAGTAAATATCTGTGAAAAAGGAAATTCTTCAATTCATTAAACTTTGCAAAGGAAATCAACTTCATGAAATAAAAGCACTTTAAAAGAATCAAATAGTAGCCTAAGTATTTCACATGTGTTAATCAACTTTGGTACTTCACCCAAAATGCTTATGTTCTTTGCAATTATAATATGATAATTTGATACAACTACTTCTAGATCTTTTAAAGATGAACTTTTAATACTGAAGACAATTACTCAATTAACAATTCATTCACTTGTGAAATAACTAAAAATAATATGTAGGTAAGTGATTCATTGTTTGCTGCAATGAATGACTAGAACAAAGTGCAGGAAACAACATGCAATGGTGCAGGAAAGAGTTCCTTGCACGATCTAATTGAAAACAAATTAAAACAGAGAATGAGAATAAAAGGAAATGCGAGAAAGATATTTCATAAGCAAAATAAACACATCTACTCTCAAACCATCGATTTGTTTCACACGTTAGCTACAAAAGATATTTTAAATCAGAACTTGAAAGATAAATATTAAAACTATAACATCACGCAATAGCAAACAAAATATCCACACCTTCTTTCTGAATAACGAAAGCGAGAGGGGTAAACGAGTTGGGTTAGCTTGGCCCTAGCCAATGAGCTCGTTCCCCTTCTAAGGAACGAAAAAGCTTAGCACTTCAAATGGACATCAAAGATAAACTAAACACTGCGTATGCAAATCATGGCAGTTCTCTTGTATTACTCGATTTGGAAAATATACATTACAAAGCAGTCGAGCCCTAGAGTTGAGGCGAAAACTAGATTACATAAAACAAAATGATAGTCGATGGTTCACTAGCTTCCTATCTATGATCTATATCATATATATCCTTTCGGCTTTAGGCCATTTACACCAATTACAGATATTTCTTGTTCAGGCCTCTCGGCTAAACAAACTTAGAAAAATGAAAAACTCGGTCAACAGTTATAATACACATGAACTTCGCTTGGCCGTAACCTATCTTTGGAGAATAATCCCTAAATGTGTCCCACCTATTATCCTGCTTTAGTTCATGAGGAGTTAGACTCAAATTCGAGGATTGATACTCATCCTCCTGGAAGATTTAGCTTGTCGAAAATCTCAGACAGTCTTCGTGGCGGTGGAGGAATGTACCTGCACTAGTCAACTCATTCATAATTAACACTAAGTTCCATGATTAGTCTAGGAAATCAATATAAGTTACAAGAAGTATGTAAATAGGCATGAAATCTATATAAAAAGATTAATAAAGTGTTGTAATAAATCTTAATATAAAATATGAGCATGTGCATGAATGGGTAACTATCTTGTACTAGTGCACGAAGGAAGAGTCTTTTATTGAGATAAAACAAAGGTTGATTTTGATGGAAATGGGGTATAAAATAGGGCAATTTAGGATACCAACACCTCCCACTAGATTTTTTGTCTGAAGCACAATGAAATCTGTGGGGTATTCCCTAAATCTATAGATACATCCACGTCATCCAATACTCCATCGGACTTGATTTTAGATATGTCTGCAAGTTCAAGCACGTTGGGTGTGGGACGAATATGGCCCAACCCAATTTGTTCCATGGTTTCCATAGTCATCACATTGATGGTCGCCCCTAGGTCTATTAATACATTACAGACAAGGATATCACCTATCTAGATAGAAACAACTGAGTAACGCTTAAACTGAAATGATGTAAACATGTTTACTAGTTTGACTATATATGGGGGCCTAGGGGTTTCTTCTGGTGCAATAAGAAGTGGTGTTGGCATAATGGGAAATGTGTTTGAATTGGTTAAATGAGTGATTATAAAAAATTTAAAACATCCCAATACCTACAATCAGTTACAAAACACTAATGATTATGTTTTTAATTGATTGAAGAAATTATGGGGAAGTGTATGTAACATTAGCAAAGTTTCAGAACAGATGATAAGATAGTTGGAAGAATTCTTATGATGACTGAAGAATAGATAATAGGTGGGAGGACATTGGAGATTAAATGATAACGCTAAGAAATCTATTTTAAAGAAAGATATGACAACTAATCAACTTAGGGGTGAAGTGTTCTTGAAGCCTTAACCTCAAATCTATCTCAAGTCTATTTTTAGTAAAATAGTTTCGAAATTGAAGAGAAAGGACGAGTTCTCAAGGAGAATAAAAAGTGGCAATAACAATAGGATGAAGGTGATTTTTTTTCTAAGCCACAAAACTATATTTTATAAAAAATAGGGGTTCTTTTCCTTGTAAATTTTCTAATCAAGTCATCCATCTATTGGATTCACCTCTCTTTTATTCATATCTTTGTTTTCTCTCCTTTCACTATGTTAATCTTCTCATTCTTTACCTCTTTTCTTTCTATTATGAATGTAATTATTGTAGTTTTTGACTAGGATCCTCATATATCCAAGGATTTTACTTTGAGTTTTAGATTTCTTTGTAATTTATGAGTTGTATCAAATATTGATATGATATACAAATCATAGCTAAAAAGTTCATATTTATTTTTGTTTATATATATATATAAAAGAAGTTGATTATTAAAATCTTGAAGTGTTAGTATGTTGAATTCCTTTGTTATGTTGAGCTTTTTCTCTTGGATTCATTATTTTATATCCAACAAACATTCCTTCTTCATCTCATATTAATAGTGACTTGCTTACTTAGGGTTAAAACTAAGGTTTTATGTTCTTCTCTTTTCTTAATTGAAGTATTGTGATTAATTGCACTCGGAATGAAAAGGCCTATGCTTGGATATATTTGTAGTTTTTTTTTTATCTTAGTATGTTGTTTTTTCCTCAACACTGTTTATTATCTTGTTCTTTCAAATCTCCCTACTAAGCTTAATATTGTAAATCGTTTCTCAACAATGGTGGGAACCATCTTCATTTATGAGAAAGACGGCTCCAACTCAACGGTCTACTTGTGGTCAAATGTTAGTTGATAATGTCTTAGCATAATTCCTGAAAGCCTAAAACCTCACAAAGAAATCTATAAAATTTCACTTCTATATAATTAGATAATAAAAAACAGTAAAACATATTTTAATAACTAATTAAATTTATAAAATGAAATAGAAAACAATTAAACATATCTTAATAATTAGTTAAATATGTAAAATTAAATAAATCAAAATCTATATAATAGAATATATTGTCACCATCATCATTAAAATATAATATTAATAATAATATTAATTGATAATGTTATTTATTTTCATTTTATAAAATTATTCATTAAAATTTCATATTTTATAAGAAATTTCTATAATAAATTTATATCAAAGATTTAATATAAATATATAAAATTAAATTAAATTTTAATAGAAATATAATTAAGAAAATAAATATATTTTTAAAAACATATTATAATAAAAACCATGATAATTATAATAAATATTTACATAAATAATTATATTTAAAATTTACTAAAATGATCGTGATTCATAAGAAACAAACTTTTAAGATTGAGCTCAATGGGTAACCTAAACTTTTGCAATCACAGATTTAATATAAATATATAAAATTAAATTAAATTTTAATATAAATATAATTAACCAAATAAATATTTTTAAAAACATATTATAATAAAAACCATGATAATTATAATAAATATTTACATAAATAATTATATTTAAAATTAACTAAAATGATCGTAAGTCATAAGAAACAAACTTTTAACATTGACCTCATGCGTAAGATAAACTTTTGCAGGCGTTTGGAATAATCTCTTTTATTATAGCAATTAAAAAAATTTCTATCAGAGAAATAAGTTTAAAGGGAATGACAAAATTGTAAAATTTAAAAAACCCAGCCTGTAACATTAGAATTGCAAAAAGCTTTTTAATTGTGAAAACGAAAAAGATTTTCATTTTATGTAAAAATTAAAAATTCCTAGTATAACAAATAAATAGATAAATAAATAGATCTGAGGTATAAATTTTATTAGTTTTTCATATTTGGGATTGATTAATTTTTGGACAGAATCGTACAGATTGTGGTTTATGACCATTATTACTATATATATTATCAGCATCTTTAACCTGTACTTTTAAAAATCAATGAAATTTATGAACTCTTTTATGGAAAAAAATAAAATTATTTAAAAATTACACCCAGAAACGAAAAAATATAAAAGTTCATAATGTAACAAATATATCTAAAGGATAATTGTCATATATAGCAGTTCCAGCACAGGCATCGACGATGAAAATGCTGGGTACTGACCACACTCTGTCAACATGTGACATGCTGTGGGAGCATAGACAAGGATGTATAAAAAGGAAGATATGGAAAGCAAAATAGTTGTCATATATAGCCAGTTCCTTCAAGGAAGTTCACAATGATGCAGACCCAATTTGAAGAAAATGATTGGTACAGGCCATCCTGCGTCCATACATGAATAAAAGAAAATGCTGAATTGAATAAAAGAAAATGCTTTGGGAAAATTTCTACAGCGTGCGTCCTAATATATTTTGAGATGAAAATCAGGCCTAAAAAATATAGTAAAAATTGATCCAGGTGGATTCCACCATGATTTTATTTACTATACAAAATGGAAAATATTCGTATGAGAAAGACTTTTTTCAATTGAAAAGAAAAACCCTAACCACTAATTGCAGAATACAGACAACACTGAAATTGTAAAAGAAAAATATAACTCCATACCTTACAATTATTGAATTAGGAAAGGTGCTTATCTTTCAGAATTTTACTCCTTGTTTTATGAATAAAAATGGAGTTTTTCAACTCAAAACCTTATTTTGAAGCTTTACCTAACCTATCAAACCGAAAAAACACTCTGTACTACCAACTATCTTTAATTTCTTAAACATTAAAATAATTTCTTTCTATCTTTTCTTTTTTATACCAAAATTCTGCCCTTTTTATACCAATACCAAATCCATGTTCCCAAAATTCTACGGCACTGAGATTCTTCGATTGTCTATGTATAAATCTCTGCGAGTTGCTGAATAACGAGAGGCTGGGGAGCAGTGAAAGTCATGCGGTTGGAAGGAAGGCGTCCATGGTCTCATGAAGAAGATGTTCTTCTCATTAATCACATTCAGTCCCATGGGGAAAGCAAATGGTCTCAAGTTTCACGACTCACAGGTAAAAACTGTACATCAGTTCAGTTCAGAAGATATACACATATATAAATATTTACGTCAGTTCAGTTCAGAAGATATACACACATATATAAATATTTTACGTCAGTTCAGTTCAGAAGATATAGACATATATAAATATTTTACGTCAGTTCAGTTCAGAAGATATACACACATATATAAATATTTTACCTCAGTTCAGTTCAGAAGATATACGCACATATATAAATATTTTACCTCAGTTCAGTTCAGAAGATATACACATATAGATAAACATTTTACCTCAGTTCAGTTCAGATCAGAAGATATACACTTATATATAAATATAATTTTGGATATAGATAAATACATGAATTTCCATCAAATATACAATGCTCATAAATAATCATCGCTGCAGGTTTAGAACGAAGTGCAAAGAGCTGCAGATTTCGCTGGATAAACTATCTACGTCCTGACCTAAACTTGAGCGTTTTCTCTTCTGATGAAGAGGATCTCATCGTGCGTATGCACACACTCATTGGAAACAGGTTACAGTTTGCTTCTCAATTGCTCCTGGAATAAAATGATTGAATCATTTGAATTAACTTTTAAAGAAGAATAGCATGTTAATTATAACACACCAAAAGTTACATTAATCCACTTAATCGATATAACTAACATATATATATATATGAATGAATGAATGGGAGAAATATTGTTCTGGTCGCATTAACAACTTCATTAGAAAATATTTCAACCCCATATTAAATAATTGTGTTTATTAATCTATTTAATCAATATAAGGCTAAGTATGTAAATATATGAATGTAATTTAAAAATAAGGATATTATTTTGGTTATATTAACAATTAGATTAAGAAAATATCTCAACCATACAATAAACTAGGAGCTCCAGTGATAATAACCATCACAATATTTTATATGTTCACACATAAGAAGAGTAAGACTTACTCATTCTAACCCTTACTCTTCAAGATTACTTACCTTAGTTATTATCAAGTGAGGTTTTCCATAGGATCAAGGTCTTTGCAACAAATGTTCCATAATCCACAAAGTACATATCTATTCCAACTTAGAACTTACATCTTCTACCTCACTCACATAGTCATCACCACACTATCAAAGTCTATATAAAGGAACAAGGAGTGGTTGGTACCTATGATAAGTAGGGTCTAACTAGTGTAGCAGCTAGTCTAATAAAACATCCTTTAGGAACATTGTTCATTGAGCTTCTTGATTAACTCCACCTAGATGTAAAACTTCTATTCTTTAGGCACTTCCTATAGTCTACAACCTATATGTTCCACTCGTAGAATATCTTGCTAGCACATGGAAAATTTCTCCAAGTGCTTAACAATTCCATAAAAGGGGCTTCTACACTATATTGAACTTCTCTAAATCATCCATGGACACATGAAAGAGAGGCATGCATGCCTATTTATTCTTATAGTTATATACATGGAAAACTTAGATAGAGGTACATATCATTTGCATACTCCATTTCATGGAGACACTAGTACAAACTTGGAAAACAATGCCTAGGTACCACTATAATACTTCATTCAAGTACCAACTTTTATGTAAGATGCAAGCTCAAACCTTTCAAGAACCAATACATAGGATATATACATATCATCATAAACTTGTTATACATAAAAGGTGTGATTCACATTTCTATATGTTTACCACTTGTATTGAACACAATATAGTAGTTTTACCATATTTATCTACCATTATCTAATCTCCATCTACTATCAAAAGAACTATCACCAATGTTCATTGAGAAAGACTTCCAAAAAAAACTCTCCACTACATTTAGAATAAGATCTACTTCATATTACAAACTCATCATTCCACTTCAAAATTAAATCTGTGATGAACATGGTTGAACCCAAATCCAAATAGGAAAATGTTAATTGAAATTTTCCTAGCAAACAAGCTACTAAAAAGATATAACACCATGCAAAATGGTGTGATCCAAAAGAAAAAGCTAATAAAGTATACTAGAGTGATTGCAAGTCTCCAAAAACACTCCAGTAAAATATGGGAATGGAGACATTAAGTCCTTGAGCCATTTCTAAAAGAAGGCATATGAAATCTTAGATTCATGGATACCAAAGCATGCTTGTGTATAAAAAAGTGGGAAAATTCACCACTCAAGGTAGTGTTACAAAGAATTCCAAAGTGTTGGTTTGAAATACAATTAATGATGCCAAGTATTAATATGGACATCTCTGAATATCATTAGCTTTCTTGCGAGTCCAATTTAAGTGAATATAAGGAAAGTTAAACCTTCTATTTTAGGTGAAACTAATATGAAGTGACTCCCTTCATGAAGAACATATTTCACTCCTAAAAAAATGTTCATGCTCCCCCATTCACTTGTAATATTTTTATCTTGAATGACATACCAACTTGGAATCAACTATACCTTTGGGTAGAACACTCCTACCACATAGATTGATTAGGAACTTGTTGTACTCCAAGTCCTAACATCAACCTGACTATATTGATTGAACAAATAGGCATCCTTGTTAAAGTTTCTGATTTTTCTATGATATATCAGTTACTTTAGCCCATTTTACTTTTTCATTAACAATGCAACCAATTATTAGAAGTATAATCAATCATAAACTTAACTGAAGAAAGAACAATATATGTAGTGACAAAGAAGACAACAACTCAACCATAAGAGACAATAGATTGGTCCAAGACCAAGGAAAAACCTCAGAAGGGGAAAACCCTTTCAAATCTTCTTCTTTAATAGATCATCATAAAAAAAAATCAATAAAGAGTACAATGAGTTCAATACATATGTTTACAGTGGATACCAATAAATCAGATTTATAGATCTACATATTTGTACATTAGTAGAGGGAAACCCAGATCCACTAGATCACTGAAGTCAACTGAAGCCAAGGTGTCAAACCCTAGATCCGAACCCTAGACACTCATCAAAATTGTATGTGTGTGTTCCAAATTCACTGGACACTCTCTCGGGCATTGTGTGAGGGTGTCTATGACTACTAGGGCACTTTCAAGAAGAATTTGTGCATGCGTCTGAGAAAAATACACAAAAAAGCCTTGTACACTCCCTTACATTTTTTGTGTGTGTGTTCGAGATGGCATGGGCACTCTTTGGACCACTCTGTGTAAGCGACTGAGGAATAATGCATCCAAATCTCACTTCAAACCCCTAGACGCTCTCATAGGCCTGTCTGCCAGTGTCTAGGGCTCTCTGGATGTCGTCTTCTCCACTCTATGCCAACATCAAGGGACTAAAATTCCCTATTATGTGCTAGCATAGAGAACCTATAAAATCCTAACTCAAAACGAACCTCACGCCTGTGATTTCAAACCCTTGTGTGAACTCCTTCCATCGAACCTGTGCAAACCAAGACAAAAGAGGAATATAAAAATGGTTTGATGAATGTGATGAAATGAACTTGTGGTCACTTCTATTTATAGGCTTTCCTAAGGGTTCACTCGGGGTTAATGTTGACTTAGGTAGTTACACATGTGGTTTGGGCCAACCTATTCCATATTGTATGTATGAATAAAATAATCCAAAACTTAACTTACTCTTAACCAAACAAGGTGATATTTGGGTCGATTTTGGTCCTCTTGGAAAGAGGAATTGAATGCAAGCATCATCTAGATCATTTGAGTTGTCCAATGTGGAATTTGATGCTAGTTGAAAAAAGTAACACTCCCTCTCAACTAAGAACAATTTCACCTGCCAATATCCTATCATGTTGTTGCAATACTTTGATTGTCTCTACTCCACTCTATATGTTGAAACCTTCTCAAATATAGAAGAAAAAGAAGCGGGGAGAAATAGCTTCCACCCATATTGAGCAATAGGGTAAATAATCATAAAGGGGATTACACCCTCGACTATAGAATCTCATCGGGGAGCTTACCCTCAACCCGGAATTTCATCAGGTAGCTTGCCCTCAACCTCGAATCCTATTTCCTATTGATATTGCCAACAATGACTCCCAGTATTCATGTGGTACAACACCTGCATCATAATTGCCTTGGGTTGTACACCCCCAAGTACACTCTCAACTCGTTAGCCAAATGAGGAGCAGTATTCCCAACAAGCCCTGCTTCTCGGTATGGTGCCAATTGGGTTATAGTTTTCAAATATCAGACAAGGGAGTAGCGCCCTCAACCCTATGGGTAACATATAGGGGATTACCCTATTTTTTAGATATCCCTCAACCCCAGGAGCCCTTTACCTTGACTCCTCACCTAGGGAGCTCAAAGAGGGTAGGAAGAGTTCGCTCAATGTCCTCGATCAGCGCTTCCCTTTATTTAGAGGGGCCACATCCATCAATCTAAGCTACTATCTAAAGACCAAGAAGTTTCATTTTGGTAATGGATTGGTGAGAATATTAGCAGTCTATTCATCTATCAATATTTGATGGAGCCTCAAAAATCCTCTCTACACCATGTCTCAAATAGAGTGATATTTAATATCAATATGCTTGGACTTGTCATGAAACACAAGATTTTGTTCCAAATGGATTCCACTATTGCTTTCGATTTATATCACTGTAGTATTTAGGACATTCTCAAATAGCTCTCCGAAGATCTTTCTGAACGAGACTGCTTCACAGCTAGCCATGCTAGCAACAATGTATTATGCTCTGCTGGTGCTCAATACTACATAATTTTTTCTTTTCTCATCTAGGATATCATGGCAGATCCAAGGCTAAAACAACATCCAGGTGTACTCTTCCTATTGACAACATTTCCAACCTAGTCAGCATCAGTGTATCCATAAATTTTAACATCTCTGGAAAAATATCTTAGGACAAGTGTGATCGACCCATGCAAATATCTCAATATGTGTTTGGAAGCTATCTAATGTGTGTGGTGGGCCTCAGTCATGAATTGACTCAATGTGTTTACTGCATAGCATGTGCCTAGACAGGCATTCCCAATAAATATAAAATCCCCAATCACTTGTTTATACTTGGATGGATTTTCCAAGGCTGGTCCTGTAACATCTCTACATAACTTCTTGAAGTTCATTTCCATTGGTGTAACCAAGGATTTTCATCCAGTCATTTCAAATCTTTCTAGCACCTTCAGAACATAGTCTCCTTGTGAAAGGAAATACTCACGAGGCCCTTGCCACACCTCAAGGCCTAAAAAGTAGTGCATGGGACCAAGTTCTTTCATCTCAAATTCAGAGGCTATCTTCCTCTTACACTCAATCATTAGAGGCTCTCTACCTTTCAAGAATAGATCATCAGCATATAAAACCAAAATCAATGGCACACCTTGGACTACCTTCAAGTAGACATTGGGATCAACATTGCTTCTTGTGAAACATAGCTTCAACCTACAAACATGTTTTCTTCGCTCTTCCACCTCAAATCCCTGTAGTTGTTCAACATATACTTCTTCCTATAACATGCCATGAAGGAGTGTGGTATTTACATCCATCTGGTGAAGAGTCCATCCCAGACTCGCAACAAGGGAAAATATAGAACAGATGGTTGTATATCAAGCCATCAAAGCAAATATGTCATCATAATATTCTCCCTCTGTATGAGATAATCCTCGAGCTATGAACCTTGGTTTGTATTTCTCAATGCTGCCATTAATTCCATGTTTGATCTTGAATAGCCACTTTGAATTCACAACAGAATTCCCTTTTGGTCTAGGTACATCATCCCATACATCATTTTTCACAATAGATTCATATTCCTTAGTCATAACATCGTTCCAAACTTGTTCTTTTACCTCTTCTTCAAATGAGGATGGTTTGGCTTAAATCATAGTGCGCATAGTTGCAACATATCCCTGATACTTGCATGGATGCTTTCTTTCCCTCAATGATCTATGACTGGGGATATTTCTTTCAATATCCTGTAAAGTATCACAGAGCCAAATTGGTATTTTCCTAGTAGAAGGATCACTTGGTGGAGGATCTAATGGATCCATAGGCTCCATGGGATCATCGACCATATCGAACTCCGGCATAGATGGACCATCTAGAATATCCCAGTCATCATTCTCTTCCTTGGGAGGAGGAGATGGAGGAAGATCTCTTGCTTTTCCAAGAGTTGCATCTTCATTGAATGTTATGTCCCTGCTAATTTCGACCTTCCTCTGACCAGGAATATATATTCTATATGCTTTAGAATTTTCACAATAACCCACAAACGTACCTTTCCTTCCTATAGCTTCAAATTTGTTCCTTTTATCCTTCGGCACAAGAGAATATACGAGGCCTCCAAATACATGAATATGGCTAGTATCAAGCTTGATACTTGTGAGTATTTATTCAAGGTTCTTGTTTTCTAATGCTTGATGAGGCATCATGTTTTTAACATACACAACATAGATGTAGCTTCGGCCCAAAGGAATTTTTCCATATTTTGATCACAGAGCATAGCATAGGAAGCTTCTAACATAGACATGTTCTTCCTCTCAACTAGACCATTATGTTGAGGAGTATATGGCACAATTATTTGTTTCTTGATCCCTTCTTTCTTGAAAAATGTTATGAATTATTTTGACATGTATTCCCATCCCTTGTTGGACCTAAAGAGTTTGATTTTCTTTCCTGATTGATTTTAAATCAAGGCTTTGAATTCCTTGAATATTTCAAAGGCTTCATCATTATTCTTAAGATAGTATATCCAAGTATTTCTTGGGAAGTCATCAGTAAAGGTGATGTAGCAGAGATGACCACCAACAAAATATATAAGAATTAGACCACATATACCAGAATAAATGAGATGGGGGATGTCATTTGTCTTGTTCTTACTAAAGGGAAATGTCCCCTTTATTTTCATTCCACTCACACAACCTAGCCAAACTCCATCATGATGAGCTTGAACATCGGGGATACCTAAGACCAATTTCTCAACATTGGAAGTGCATCATAGTGTATATGAGCGAGTCTATGGTGCCATAACTCGTTCAAGTGATTGGTATTATGAACCAATGCTAGAATAGCTCTTCCAGTGACTTTATAGAGTCCTTCGAATCTAGATCCTAATGTGAATGCATCTATCATAAGCGAATCGATAGGCCAATTCAAAACTTTACCTTTCATGAAGGAAACCCTCATCCCTTTATCTTCCAATGCAGATATAGACACCCAATTCTTCATTAATCTAGGTACATATATAACATCATGCAGTAGAATTGATTCCCCAAAATTCAACATAAATTTGATGGATCCAAAGCCTTTCATGGGATGAGTGGAGTTGTCTCCAACAATGATCTTCAGCTTAGTCTCCCTCTCTACCAAATTAAAGAGGACTTCCTTGTATCTAGAGAAATTATTAGTGGCCCCACTATCAACCAACCAACTATCCCACAAATCCGGTGGAGAAGAACTAGTAAGAGCATAAATAAGAATGTATTCAGATTTATTTAAAGCATTATTTTCATACCTAGGAGCTCTTGACTTCCTTTGAGGAGAATGATTTTATTCACGCTCACTTGAGGAGTCTCTTCTTTTTCTTTCATATCTTCTATCATATTTCTTTCTTTGACAATATTTCCTTCTTTTTTTATTGTAGTTACCTCTAGTGTTGTAATGTGGTATTTTTCTCCTCTCAGGATAGTCATGAGCATAATGACATTTCTTGTGGCAATTGAAGAATTCAATATGAGATAACAATTTCTCATTCCTTCCTTTTTTATTTTGAGGAGGCTTCGTTGGTGGACCTCCTTTTGAGTTATTCCTTTTGTCATGAGTGATATATGCAGCGATCTCTCCCCTTTCATGCTTTTGAATCCTTCCTATTGCTATCATCCTCGATTCTTCTTGAGTGAGATTCCTAACAATTTCATCAAATGTCAGAAGGACATTTTTGTTGCTAATTATATTAATGAATGTTTCCCAAATAGGAGGGAGACCTCTAAAAGTCACAAATACTAGCTCCCTATTAGGCACATTTTCTCCAACTCTCTGCAATTAATATTTAAGGTGAGAGATCCTCATAATGTAGGATTCTACAACTTTTCCTTTATGCATCTTAGTTTTCTTGAGTTGATCTTTCAAGGTGATGATCTCATTCAATTTGTTGATTGCATACATGTTGACTATATTTTAATAGACATCTTTATAAATTCTTAAATTCCCAAGATATGCAAGTAAATGATCTTGTAAACCATCATCTATAATTTCCTTGCTTTGGACTCACCTTTCCTGTACCTGTTCTTGAGGGAAGCGGAGGCATTTTATGGAGCCTCAGGCATCCTTCCTTGGATGTATTCCAGCACATCATTGTTGTCAGCTATGATCTCCAATATGAATTTCCATCCCACAAATTTTGATTCATCACCCAACTTTTCATGCTCCTTGAAGGTAGAGGACGACATCTTGACCTTGACTAGGCAATCTACTTTCCAAAAAAGAGGGATTCAATGCTTGTATTATTTTGGGCTTGTCCTTCACCTCAACTCTGGTACCATGTTAAATGTTTTTATTTTTCTATGTTGTATCGGTTACTTTAGCCCAATTTACTTTTTCATTACCAATGCATCAAATTATTAGCAGTATAATCAATCATAAACATAACTAAAGAAAGAATAATATATGCAGTGACAAGGAAGACAACAACACAACCATAAGAGACACCATATTGGTCTAAGACCAGGGAGAAACCCCACAAGGGCGAAACCCTTTCAAATCTTCTCCTTTAATAGATTGTCATAAAATTATTTTAGCAAACAGTACAATGAGCTCAATGCATATGTTTTTAGTGGATACCAATAAGTAAGATCTACATATCTACAGATCGATACAATAGTAGAGGGAAACCCAAATCCACCAGATCGTTCAAGTCAATTGAAGCCAAGATGTGAAATCCTAGATTTAATCCTGGATGCTCTCATCAAAATTGTGTGTGTGCATATGAATCTCATATGACGCTCTCTCAAACACTATGTGACGGAATTTGCGACTACTAGGATGCTTTCAAGAAGACTTTATGCATGCATCTAGGGTAAAATACACTAGAAACCCTTAGATGGAATTGTTTTCTGTTCGTCTGAGACAACCTGGATGCTCTCTAGACCACTTTGTGCGAGTGTTCTAGGACTAATGTAGCTAGATCTGAATCTGAACCCTTGGACACTCATAAAATTATCTTCCATCATCTAGGGCTCTCTGGAAATTTCCTTGTCCACTCTGTGCCACCATCCACGTACTAAAATTCCTTATTTTGTGCCCGCGTCTAGAACCCCAAAAACCCTAACTCAAAGCAAATCTCATGCCCGTGATTTCAAACCCTTGTGTGAACTCGCTCTATCAAACCTATACGAACCAAGACAAAAGAGAAGAATAGACAAATGGCTTGATCAATGTGATGAAATGAAATTGAGGTCACTTATGTTTATTGGCTTTCTAGAGGGTTCACTTTGGGTTAAGGTTGACCCAAGCAGTTACACATGTGGTTAGGGCCAACCCATTCCATAATGTATGTATGAATAATATAATCCAAAACTTAACTTCTGCTTTACCAAATTGGGTGATCTTTAGGTTGATTTTGGTCCTCTCAAAAAGAGAAATTTAATGCAAGCATCATCTGAGTCATATGAGTTGTCCAATGTGTAATTTTACCCTAGTTGAAAAAATTAACAATCCTTTGGACTTACATTGACCATCTACCAAGACACTTAGGTATCTCACCATGAGGCTCACCAATTCTCTAGGAAAACAATATTTTTCTAATATAAGTAATTTGACATAGTTATTAATATATTATAGTAAAATCAAATTTATTTCTACATTCTCTTTATCATTTCTATTAAAATCACACTTAATCTTTAGTTTTCTCCCTCATTTTAGATCTATCAATATCAACATCAAGGCTATATATATATATATATATATCGAATAAAGGTTGGTGGTCATTATATGTATATTACCAAGTCATACCACCTTAGCCATCAAAATTTATTGGAACACCACAAGAAACAAGATAATATTAGATCATTGTCATCATGTTGTGAAACTTCATTGTAGTCATGTAGCTAAATATTCTCCTTCCCATCATGATGGAAATATTAAATCATTATCATGTAATTCATGTAAAAAATGAAGGGAATGATAATCGGCAGGATACCGTCCTCATATTCTACTTGATATTGGAGAAGTTGAACCTTTATCCAAATTTAATTCTAAAAACAAATTTTCCCACCTCCTCATTAAAATCAAAGCCTTAGATCAAAGGTGCATGAAATTATAAGACCTTGTTAGTTCTCATGCAATTATTAACTACTATTGATTCATCTTAAGTTCACATTTATGTTACACTAAGAGGGATAATTCCCTAGAATGGCATACTTTTATCTCAATTATTTTCAATTTAAAAAAAAAAAAGTCATTTTAACTTCAAAGGACTTGATTAATCTCTAATCATGATAAATATATAGTTAATATGTACTTACTTTGGTGATATATATTAGTTATTTTTATTTTCTTTATTTATATTTCAATTATTGGTTTCCCTAAGGATAAGTGATTTATCCATTTGCAATGAAGATAATTATCATGAGCTACTATTCATGAATGTATGTTAATACATCATTGCTTTTCAATGGAAACCACATCACTTAAAGTAACCAATTGGTGTTGGTAAATAAGAGGACAAAATTTCACTTCTTCCTAATGCCTATATGTTTTTTATTCTTAACTTATTTGATTACTTGTGAGGAATATAACATCCTAGACAACTAGAAGTAGTTTTAAGTCTTACTTGATGCAATAGCTTTCTTGGTCTTAATAATTGACATCAAATTCTTTTCTTTTGATATAAATTTCTAGTGGTTTAATTAATTTATTTAGTATGAGAAAATAAGGAGGTTTCCATTTTTATAGAAGAGGTATTCTATGAAGCTTAATCATCATTGGCTACAAAAGGAGTGTGCGATTATTACAAAAGTAAAGACCATTGGCCTCCCATCCCTTTTCTACAAATCCATGTGTTATTGTCGAAGCGAGAAAAATAAAACACATGAGTGTAAATTGAGAGTATTTAAAGAGAAATTAACCATGTTCTGCCCCTAGGAATTTGTAGAGGTACTAGTGATGGGTGTGAATCATTACAGAGGTTTGAGTTCACCATTAAATTAAAAGTTGAGAGAAAATTATAAATTTGGTGAATTGGCTTAGAAAGGAGTTTAGCTCTAACGAATTGTAGCAAAATAAGAGGAAAGTGAATACTATTTTCCCTCTAGACTTGGAGAATAATTTGCAATATAATCTTTCTGGTTTGTAATTGAATGAATTTTGGAGAGATTAATACCTCCATATTATAATCCATAGACCGAATTTGACATACTACTCAATAAACAGTTTGATTATATCACTTTCCTTTTCTCTAAAGTTGATTACATTATTAATTATGTCCATATATAGATCAATGAGTTGTCCATAAGTACATTAATTTCTTAGTGGCTACACTCTAATAGTGTTAATCCAGATTTGTAACTAGGATGGTGAATTGTAAAACCTAGTCATGCACTAATTGAAAGACAAGTTTAGATTTATATGAGAAATTCTATAATTATCATAACTAATTAGATTCTAAAATTTGGGTTTCACAAGATTGATTCATGTGAAATTTCAAAAACAAGCAAACCTAATATAGCGTTATTCTAGCTCATGACTATTGGACTAATAGTGTTGGAAGTGATATGAGAAAGGCCCATTGATGGTAGTCTAGTTGAGGACTACAAGGAAACTCCCTATCTTATCACCATGAAGAAAAGTAAGCTAAGGAGGTTGAAGGAGTTGGAAATTAGAGAAATTGAGAAGGATATTCAAGGAATTTGATAATCGAAGAATTAAGATTTTGAATTCATGTGGATTCAAAATTAAGAGATGAGATAGAGGAAAAACAAAATGATGACGAGAGAGACCCAATGCTATATTTGAATACATTTGTAAATGATAGAGGTAGTTCAAGGGTGAAATTTTCTTTCTTTGATGGTGGTTTGAAAGCATAGAATCTCATTAATGAGATAAGTTATTTCAATAGATACTTTGAGTATGAAAAATTCCAAGACCTTGAGAGAGTTTTTTTTGTAATAATAAAGTAAAAAGGAATCTTAAAATTAAGTGACATGTTATGTAGAAATATATATCAAACAAACAATAGGACAAGATAGAGAAACTATAAGAAAATGATGATAAAGGACAAGGAGAAGTTCCTTCTTCTTGATTATCAATAAAGCTTATGTAAAAAAGCATAGAATTTGAGGCCAAGAGGTACTTATTTCTATGAGGAAACTAAAGAGTTCTTAAAATTTACAGTTAGAATATGAGGTACAAAGATAGAGTAATTAAACAATTATGAAGTATGTCAATGACTTGAAATTCCAAATTCAAGTTCAAATGAGTATCCATGATTTCAAAACTATGGATGAATCATATAAAATTGATTTGAAGGTAAAGGAAAAGTTGAATAGGAAGTGATAGCAGAACTACAGATGAAAAGGTATTAGAGGTGTTAGAAGGGTATTGGATGCAAGAATATTTTCTAGTGACTGGAGAAAATATGAAGCATCCAATAGTCAAATTGTGAAAGGAAATGACCATGACAAAATAAGTAGAATATAAGGAAGAGGAAGGGGTGATAAAATGTGGAATATAAGTACACAAGGAAACTAAATACCTAGAGAAGCACAATCTAGGATGAAAGAATTATACCAAGACTCATGTTACATAGAAATATGAGGCTTAAGTTGTGTGAAAAAATGTAGTAGTACTTCATCATGGACAAGGTGAAAAACATGTATTCAAAAGTGCGTTGTTCAAGCCTAAAATGGAGACAGTGGAAGAACTTCGAATAGAAGAAGATATTTTTTGAAACTAACTTCAAGGTTGAAGGTAAATATTGCAATTTGATAATAAATGGAAAAATTACACAAATTTTGGTGTTCATGGAGGTGATGAAGAATCCAAAATTTTGAATGTCGCATGCCAATTCATATCAAGTTTCATGGATATATAAGGGTCAATAAACCACCATGGTTGGGGATTTCTTGCTTATTTTTTATATCAAGGACTTTAGTGACCAATTATCACCTAATGTGGTTAATATGGATGCATATCATGTGCTTCGTGGAAGACCAAGGTTGTTTAATTATAAGGTTCTTGGCATGGAAAATATGTATGATTTTAATAAGGATGCACACTATTGTAGGGTGGAGTCAATGGTGGAATATGAGACAATGGTAATGGATTGGAGTGACATTGGAAGTACTCGTACGAAAGGTGATTGAATAATATTGTGTTTATCAAAAAAAAATTAAAGGAATAAAAAAAGGAAAATTTATGCTTGGCCATAATGTCAAAGAAGGCACATGAAGATGAGGAAATAGTCATGTGCTAATAAATATTTGACAATTGTTGGATGAGTTTGTAAAATATTGTTGTAGATGGTATGTCAATGTCAATACCTCCCATGATAATTATTTCATATTAAATTGACTTGATTCCATGATCAAATATAGCTAATAAGTTTTTTTATTGAATGAGTCTCATGGAAATTGAACTAGTAAATAGATAGGTGCGAGAATTACTTGACAAGAGGTTGATATACGAAAGTTTAAGTTGTTGTGTTGTTTTGGCAGTATTTGCATTAAAGAAGTGTGGTGAATGGTGGATATACGATCCGAACTTAGACAAGAATGCAACAAAATACATATATAACCATCAATATAGAGTTGCAACAAAATAACACTTCATTTCATTAATATCAAAGAACTGAAACATTCTTACATATAGAATGGAACTAAACTAGCTTGGGTGATGGTAGCTTATCTCTAAGAAGAGATGTGGTGGCTACATGCCCTTGAACCATGTTACAATGAGGCTCAAAGGCCTATTTATTATTGAGAAACAATGGAAGACCTTAAACATCCAAAAACCTAACTCTAGGAGATGAAACGCCAAAATTGTGGACCTCGTTCGGGTAAATTGGTATATCAACTTCCCCGAGTTGTAATTTTACCTACAAATGTGATTCAACGACTCATATAGGGCTATTTTAAAAAAAACATCATTTAGAGTCTCAAAATGGCTTCAGAAGTTCACGACCCGAAAAACTTCCAAAAATAGTAAATTATGTTACAATTAAGGAAACTGAAAAATTGAAAGAAACAATGGTGGGGATCCAAGTGGAATAGTTGGGTGGCCATAAATATCCACTTGGATCTATGTGCATATATTTTCAAGTTATTAACACAATATTATCGAGAGTTAGTTTCTCTTACCAACAATGGAGGACCTCATGGATTGCTTAATTAAGTAATTTATAAAGATAAATTTGAAAACTGAATACCATAAAATTTAGATAAGGTAACATCAAGTGTGGAAGATAGTGTTCAAGACAAATGAGGGATGGTTTGACTGTTTATTTATTTCATTTGGATTGGCCAATTTTTCCACCATATTTATGAGATTTATGAATGACGTCTTAAAACCATTTCTAGGAAAGTTTGCCATCGTGTACTTTTATGACACTTTGATTTTAATCATGTCTAGAGCACATGGACCATGTGAATCAAGTGATGGAAATGTTTAATTTGAAATTTGTAAATTATATGGAAGAATTTTACGCACATGCAAGAAGATTTGGTTTATTTGGATTATGTGCTTTCCACAAAGGGTTAAAAGTTGGATCATGAAAAGGTGAAAATATTTTTGCAATGGCTAGTTCCTAGATGTACATTTCATGCAAGGAGTTTCAATGGTTTAGAAATAATTTATTGAATTTTATCACGAAATTTAGCTAGACTTGTGGACCACTCATTGTGTGTGAAGAAGGGAGCTTTCCAATGGAGAGAAGTAGTAGCATGGTGTTTCAATCCATCAAGAAGTAACTGAGGAGCTAGTGTTGGCACTTCCAAATTTTGAAAAATATGTTTTAAGTAGATTATGGTGTAAGTGGTTCAACCATTGAAGTTGTTATAGGTTAATATGGTAGGTCAAGATCATTATTATTGATAAATACAACACTGCCAACAAAAAGTACTATGTTAATAATCAATAATTTGATGTCATTTTTCACACTTGAAGGAACTGAGACACTATTTGTTATCATAAGGTGATGTAGTACATAAAATTTTAAGACAATATCAAAGGAAACATTTGAAATGCATGGAATTTTTGTAAGGATACACTTTTTTTTGAAAACATGGATATTATAAGCCTAATAAGGATATGGATCAACTAAGTTGCATAAAGATGTCATTGAATACAATGTTTGTTAAGGTTTTAAGTTTGGATAATGTTAGTGTCAGTATATGCATACTTCCATCAGGGATCAAATCTGCTCTTTACATTTTTATTGTAGGTGTCTCATACTGAAATTTTTTATCTTTCCACTAGGTCATGCCAAAAATGATCCACTGATGGTTGTCTTCTTCTTCTCAGAAAATCTAATTTTCCCTCATCAAGTATATTTGTTGACCCATCTTCATATTTCATTCAGTTATGGTTTTAGTTATATTATTTTTAGAGTTAAGGCAGTCATGTCTCCATTAGATCTTAGGGTCCATTTCCAAGGTCAAAAGCTTTGTTTTATTGCAAATAAAGGGCAAAAAAGGTATGAGGAAGACCAATAAACAAAGAATGGTTCATAGTTAGTCATGGTTACTATAGAAAATCCTTATTTCCCTAATGTAATTTTCATCTCAAAAAACATATTTTTTGGAGATGAAAATAGAGTATTTTAGTTTGTTCATATTTTTGATGTAATTCAAGTCATTTTATGTAAAAATTGTTCCCATAAACTGCCCAAGGCACTTCTCCTTGCTGCAAAAGAGGAATCATTGAAGAATCAACTCAATCAAAGCATCATCCACCTGAAAAGAGACAAGGAAAGAGAGGCATTAGACATGGATTTGAAAACAAAGTAAAAGGTTCCAAACAAACATTATAAACTGGGTTATTCTAAGGAAAAATCAAACTCATCCTCTATATAAGATTTCAAAATCATCTTTCAAACTTCATCAGCTCTTTTGCACCATAAGATCTCCTTGGAAAAGAGGAAATTGAGTGAAAAATTGAAAAAATCAGGAAGGTGCTACGCGTTTCAGTTGGTTGCTGCGTGCCTGAGTGTGGCGTTGCGCACCTATGCAATGAAGGGCATGTTTTCTTGACTGAGCCAGAGAAAATTTTAAAGGCACTACATGCCTATGAATTGAAGAGCGTGTTTGTCAAGGACGCTACGCGCTGGAACTTGGTGCTATGCGTTTGGCCAGTAAAGCTTGGCAAACCCCATGAGCGCCAAAACACCACTTTTGTTCATCTTCTCAAGCTACAAAGGCTTCTATTACCTGCATACAACAAGTAAGTGACCAAGTATCTCTTTTTCTCCATCAATTAAGCAAGTTGGCACCCTAAATTTTAAAACCCTAGCAAATGTTTCTTGTATGTTTCCAAAATCACCTAGATCAAAATTATAGCACTTCATAGAATTTGTACCCTCAAATGATCCTTGCTTGTACTTCATTCAATATCCCTCACTATTTCACTCACCTTGACCCACATATCAGTCCCTCAAGTTTTCACCTTAAAAACATGGCAGAAGAGGACCACACTAGTTCAAAAGAAGGGGAAAGACAGTCAAGGAGGTCAACGAAGAAGGGAGGAAGAATTATTAGATTTGAATCCACTGATACCACAGAGCTTATGGCATCACCACTTATAGTATCATGTTCCAAGTACATGGGTTGTTTTGAGTTTTCCAAAGGGTTGAAAGGATGAATTTTCATCAGCAGTTAACCAAGCAGTTCTTCCTTAATTCGTAAAACAACCAGGTCACTTTAGCGATGGTCACATTCACTATATCTCCTACCATAATATCACAGGCCACTGGAATTCCAAATGCAGGAGAGAAATGGTTCAAGCAAAGAAATCTTCCCCACAGTTTTTATGAGCCATATCTTAAAACAAGGTTTAAAAATGATAAGAAAAGAACTTTCCCTTTCTTTTATCTCTTAGGCAAGTATGTGCCATTAACGAAGATAATCATGAGGTATTTCACATTTGAGGGCAAGTTTTCCAAACTCTAATTATATCATACCAAGATTCTCGTGCATTTTACTAGGGTAAGAATGCTCAGTTTTCCATATTACCTTTTCAGAATTATTGACAAGATGACATATATTGGTCAGAAAAGCGATCCAGCTCATCAGATGCCCAATATTTTCCATCATTCTCTTATCAAAATGATATTCCTCCATCACTTAGATCAACTAGGCATTGCTTCGGAGACCTTCATAGCTAATGAAATATTCAATGAACCACCTACTCAGCCAACTCTCCACATTCCTCCATCATCCTCCACTCATCCATCTACTTCTTCTCATCCACCATAGCTTACTTATCACTCATCCTCAACAGATCATTCTTCACTAGCCACCTCCACACCATCTACATCACCATTTCATGTAGTCATACATTCACCCAATAGAGATGATGACATTGATGAGGAACATGATGAGCATGATGGCAGTGAGGGACATGATGTACACACTGAGCATGGTTAGAGTAGTATACCACAGAGGACTAGTTTTCAGCCATTTGCTTTCACCTATTAGAGGGGAAAGAGGCAGGTGTTTACCCCACAGAAAGTGGGAGGGGCCTTGCCTTCATCATCAGCATTACATGTTAAAGGAAAAGAGAAAATGGTGGAGGAAGCAGAGGTCAAACAACAACATGAAAAACATGACACTGAAAATGAGTTTCTCCTTGTGAACACAAATGATGAGGAGAAAGACAAAATCACTCAGGTTGCCTTGAAAGAAAATGATGCCAAAATCAGGAAGCTTGAGACCAGTTTACAAAGGGCCAAATATATCATCTCCTTTTATGAGCTAGAGAACAAGAAGCTAGAGGTCAAGCAGGAATTGATGCAAACCAATTAAATCAAGGCAAAGAGGGAGGCTAAGAAGGCCAAGTTTCAGCTTGATGAGGCTTCTAGAGATTATGGAGAGCCAGATGATTAATAGGGATAGAGAAAAGGACCAAGAACAAGAGGATTAAAGAGAGCCTTAGAGCTTGAAAGGCAAAAGGAGGTAGAATTGGAGGAGCAACTCACTTTAAATGAGCAATTGCTCAAGGGCATAGTTGAGAACAGAGAGTCTTGGCTTGAGAAGGTGAACACACACTTGGAGACCCTCTTGGACAAAGCAAACAGAGATGTTGAGATACAAAGGAAAATGGCCAAGTATTATGCACAGAGGAACCAAGTGGCAAGGAGCAAGCTGAAAAGAGCTCATGAGAAAATTGACAAATTGACCAAGCAAGAGGAGAGGAGGAGACTTGACATACTTGTTGAGGAATCCCTTCATGCCTCTAACATTTTATCAGTAATAAAAATACATTTTTGGGCATGTTGAACCATTTTTGAGCTTGAAGGAAATTGTTCTGTTTTTCAGTCCATTTTTTGCACAACCATGGAGGGAAAACGTGTAGTGCCTTAGGCGTTGCGCTCTTTTTTAATACATATAATCAGAAAGAAGTCAACATTTTTGGGTTTCAAGTGATGATTACATACACACTGTACATTTTCTAAGAATTTGGAGGAAACCCGGTTGGTCAAAAGGTCAAAAAACACCCAAAAAATGACCTTTCTGCCCTCTTTTTGGCATGGACATTGTGTACTAAGTAGTGTTGGGAGATTTGGTTTTTTACTAGGCAAATGACATCGAAATTTAGAAATTCAAGTTCTTCTGGAAAGTACAACAAAAATTTCCAACAAGCTATTGTGGGACCAATTTGGACATCGGGAAAGCCTTCAAAAGTGCAACTGAAGTTGAAGGGCGTGCTTGCACTTCGTGCTAGGCAGTGGAACTTGGCACTGTGCAATTGACACTTGCCCAAATTTTGCAGATTCGACCCAGTTTTCACTTCTACCATGACAAATGATTTTTTTACCCTTGTAATTGATAAGTTGAATGTAATTATGATGCTTCTAGAGCTTACTAGGGTAGATTAATTAGGTAAAACAAATTTATGAGGTGTAATGTATCAGTTTGTTTGGATTAGGGATGAGTCACTTTGACCACCCTATTTTCTTTTTAGCAGTCAAATTTTGTTGGAAACAGCTCCTCCTCTCATAGATTCGACTCTTGGAGCTTTGGATGAGTTGTTTAGGGTCTATATGATGCTTTTCCTCAGTCATTGTAGGGGTTGGACTTAGTGGGATGCTTATGTTTTGATTAGATATCATTTTGTATCAATTACAGCGGGAGATTAATGAAATATTTCAGCTATTTCTTCGGGATCCATGTGGTATGATGCTTAGTTGTATTTTTTTTGTATTCATGTGTTAGAATGTATTGTTGACTGCCTTTCATCATTTCATTGCCTTTATGTGAAATGTATACAACTCTAAGAGGCAGAATCCATATCTTTTATGCTCTAATTTGGGTAGACATTTCACAGTCTGTGTTTTCTTCAGTTTAGGAAGAATCCATGTGGTTTACATGGTCTCTCTAAATCTTCACCTATATTTTCACCTCGTCCATCAAACCCTAAGGTTCTGATCATTATGCCTACTTTGCCCCATTGAACACCCTGTAGTTTTGACCTAATTTCCTTGCCCTAATGATTTGGCTCTTTCTGATCCAGCAAAACCCTTCAAAAAAATCAAATCAAAACCTTATGCTACTATACCTAGCCTAATATTAATTTCATGATCCAGTCATTTTTCTTGAGATCTTTACGGAGAGAACCCTCTCCTGGCCTAGCAAGGCTAGCTACTTGGCTAAGCGTGGTTTGTGGTCACCCTGGAATTGCCTTATTCAGCTTGAGGTTCAATCTAGGTGCTAACATAGTGGCGACCATACTGGGGAATCGAAAGATCAGAAATTAATCACCTAGTAAGTTTTTTTATTTAAATTCTTAAGCTTGTGGCTGATGAGTTTTAGAATTTAATCATAGGCTGAATTGGAAAGTTGTAAAGTAATATCTTCATTTTCAAAATTATACATACTAGCTTCTTGAAAATACACCAGATCCAATCCAGATCCAAATCCTATGACCATTGTCACTGATCCTCAAAACCTTGGGCGAAAACCTAAGAAAGTTGCAAAGAGATCTAGTTTAACCAGAGAACAATCAAGTAAGGATTCCATTCCTAGAGTTATTTCACTCCTGGGAAGGTTAGAAACTTTGCAGGACATGGAGTTTGATATTAATTTTGAGAAGAGTTTATTTTGCAGTAAATCTTTAAGTTGGATTGATCAGATAGTTCTTGATTCCTCTATATCTCTTCATAACCCCATTGAATATTTGTTTTCAAAACAATGAATCAAGGTCATAGCTTATTCACACTCTTGATCTCTTGCAGACCTCTCTTCAAACTTAAACACTTGGGTGAAAAATAATATTCATAGGCCATCTTTCGATTTTTTAAATACTTCCATTGCATCTACTACCACTCAAACTATCCCTCATCCTCCACCTTCTTCTTCATAGAATGTTCACACCACTCAGACTATTGTTAATCCCCCTTTGATTATACCGAATATCCCAATCCCTATTTTAAATCCACCACCTCCTCCACCTCCAGTTATGGATGCCCGATATGCACCCCTTATTTTTCCTCAAAATATTGGTGTCATGCCCCTTGATTATCAAACCAAAATTCCTTTGTTCGAAAGCACTGAAACTATTACAACTCAACAACATGTAGAAAAGATGAATAATTTCTTTGACCTCCATGAAGTTGAAATTGAAGATGTGATAATGAGGCTATTTGTACAAAGTTTTGAAGGAGAAGTTTGAAAATGGTTCAGAGCCCTACCCGCAGCTTCTATCCTGACTCTACCTTTCCTTTAGAGGAAGTCCCTAGATCGGTGGGAGGTGAAGAAGAATCCCCTTTAGATTTTGTCTGAATATGAGAACATCAAAAGAAATGTTGGCAAGAGCATGTAAGACTATTGTGTGAGATTTAATGTAGTATACAATGTTATTCCTATGAATACCAAACAACTAGAGGGATTGGCTTTGCTTAAGTTTCCAGATGGGTTTGTTGCCGATATGGCATATCAGTTATGTGAATGTGATCCTAAAACTCTAGAAGACATGCAAAAGAATGTTGTGAGCATAGAAGCGAACTTGGTGGAAAAAAGAGAAAGAATGAGATTGGAGAAAAGAGTGACCGTGAAAGAAGAAACATCTACTTTAGATGCAAAAATGGATACATTGATTCGAACAATGGAAAGGATGGTTGATAGGTTGTCCATATTAGACAAACCTGAACCGCATATTGGGAACCCAAACTTTAGAGGGCAGCAACAGCCCCAATTCTGAATCAAGGAAAGAAAGAAAAAAGCACCGGAACAACTAGTGCAACAACAACAACAGCAAATTAGAACCCCATTACAACAAAATTATGTTCAAGGAGTGGAAGAAGAAGAGGAGGAAGATTTGGTAATTGAAACAAATAATTTCTTCACTGCAAACAGTATGCCTATATTTCTGACCGAAGATGAGGAGTACGTTAAAAGTTATGACATTCTAAAGGATGAGGACTACATCTTAGCAAATGATGTTGATTTGGAGACTGAATCTGATGATTATCAACATGGCTATATGAATTCTTTGAGCTCACATCAGAAACAATACACTTTGAGGAACAGAGAAGTATCGGCCAATCCTATTCAAAAGAGGAAGGATGTCAGTCAAAGAATGATCTCTCAAAAAATCAGAAAAGAGGAAGGAGAATGTTGATTAGAATCGTAACAAGGTAAATAAGCCATCAACAAGTACAACTGCAAAAGAGAAAGACAATTAGAGAAAGGATAGTGTAACGAAGGAGCCAACATATAAGATGGACATCATTGTCAAAGAGGTAGAAAAAGTCACATCTTTTAATTTAGAAAGTGAAATAGCTAAATTGAAAGTGTCTATTCCTTTAACCAATCTTGTTAATAATAGCCATAACAAACACCATGTGTCTAGAATACTGCAAATTGATCCTTTATCTGACATTGTGAATGTTGAGGATGATCATCCTGAGCTTATTTTCGGTCCAACTATAGATGGTTAGCTAGAAGATAGCGAGGTCATGCCCATTTATTTGAGTCTTAGACTGCATGAGTATATTCTTTATAATTCTATGCTTGATTATGGAGCTTCTCACAATTTGATGCCTAAGGCTATCATGGAAAAGTGGGGACTATATATCACCCTATCGTATCATGATTTATATTCATTTGATTCTGGTAGAGTTCGTTGCATTGGTCTCATCAAAGATTTAATGGTTTCCTTAGATCAAATCCCAGCGAAGAATGTTTTGATGGACGTGGTAGTAGCTGATATACCACCTCGGTTTGGTATGTTGTTGTCTAGATCATGGGGAGCCAAACTCAAAGGCACTTTACAACTTGACTTATCTTATGCTACAATCCTTGTTTACGATCAATTGAGGAAGTTGTACTAGGAAAATAAGATGAAATATATGATGACTAGTAAAGAGAAGCCCATAAATCATCTGATAAATGTTGTACATACAGATTTAGAGTTTTTATTTTGTACAATGATAGTGGACTAAATGATGTAGATTTTCAGCTCATAGAAGTAGATGGTGTAAGAGAAATTTCCGAGTGTTTTAGAGTAGTTCTTAATCAAGAAAAGAAAAAAGTGGCAATTCCTTCTGAGCAGCCTTCACGGGAGCAGAAAGTCAGTGAAGAACAAAAAAATGAAGCAACCAGTAAAGGTAAGATTGAAACAATAGTAGAATTCCAACATCTTGAAGATGAAGATGGCCTTTGGAGCATGGACTTCGATGGTGCTTTGGGTAAGGATGGTGCAGGTATTGGAATTTAGATTCGAAGTCCTCTTTTTCAGCCAGACAAAGTTCCAAGTAATGCTAGAGTGTGTTCCTATAAATTAGCTTTCGATTGCTCTAACAATGAAGCAGAGTATGAGGCATTGATTACATGTCTAAAGATTTTGAAGAAGCTTGGTGTGAAAAGGTTTTTTTTTTTATGGTGATTCAGAGTTAGTGATCAAACAAGTTATAGGAGAATATCAAGTGAAGCATCTATCGATGACAGCTTATAGGAATGCAGTCCTTGATATCTTGAAGATGTTTCCAGAATGCACATTGACAGTGGTGTCGACAAGTCAAAACATCATTTTTTTTTTCACTTGCTATAGCATCGAGCAATCTGAAAATTCCAATGAATTCTAGCGATAAATTTGAAATTCATGTCAAACATAGGCCTACTGTTCCTGATAATTTGAGATATTGACAGGTTTCTGGGATGACAATGAAATTAATTCCTTTTTTCATAATGAAGGGAAGTTTAAGGATGCTTTCATTGATTATGTTTGTGATTCTGATGAACAAGACATTGAGGTAAATCGAATGTGTGTTTTACAGCTGAAGGATAATGTTATTTCTAGAGGTCTTATACCTTTAGAGGAGTTGTTTGATCAAGATGATGTGGCGAGAAAACCAACCTTGGTTCCTACCGACAAAGGAGTTGAAGATATAAACATTGGGACAACGGACAAGCCCAAGATTGCTAAGTTATCAAAAACTTTATCTCCTGAGTTAAAGGATCAATATTTTAAGTTTCTTTCTGAATTCCCTTATGTTTTTGTGTGGGATTACTTAGATTTGAAATTGTATGACAAGAACATCATTCAGCACACTGTTCCTATCAAGTCAGACCAAAAACCCTTTAGAGAAAAGTTGAGGAGGATCAAACCAAAGCTGATGTCATTCATCAAGAAAGAGGTAAATAGATTGTTTAAAGCTGGTATCATTGTTCCAATTAGATTCTTTGATTGGGTTTCGAATTTGGTCCCAGTACAAGAAAAGACTGGAGAGATAAGGTTGTGCATTAATTTCCGGAACCTAAATAAAGTGTCCCTAAAAGATAATTATCCTCTTCCTAAGATGGACCACATTCTGCATAGAGTAGTTGGAGCATCACGGATGTCACTACTAGATGGGTACTCAGGTTACAATAAGATTTTAGTGCATAAAAAAGACCAAGACAAAACTCCCTTCACAACACCATGGGGGAATTTTCAATATACCAAGATGCCATTTGGGCTGAATAATGTCAGGGCCACTTTTCAATGGGCCTGGATATAGCTTTCGCTAATGAGAAGGATGTTTTCTTAGTGGTTTACTTAGATGACTTGATAGTATTTTCTGGTTCTGATGATGACCATTTAAGCCATCTGAGGATCATTTTTCATAAATGTAGGGAGTTCAGATTTCTTTAAATCGAAAGAATAGTATTTTTGCCATGGAGGAAGGTATTCTCCTCGGTCATATAATTTCCAAAATGGTATTCGTATTGATCCTTCTAGGGTGAAGGCAATTCAGCAAATAGATTTATGTGCAACAAAAAGGAGATCCAAACCTTCAACAGTAAGATGAACTTCTTACACATATTTATACCAAATTTGGCTGAGCATTTGTGTGAGTTAACTAATATGTTCAAGAAAGACAACATTGTGAAATGGACCGAGGATGCCATGCAATATTTCAACTTGGTAAAGCTTGCTTTGACCATAGCCCCTGTTTTGATTAGTCCTGATTATACTCGTGATTTTATTATATGTTCATTTGCGTCTGAGAATAATTTGGCTGCGATGTTGATGAAAAAGAAGGATCAGGTGGAGTAGCCCATTTCATTTTTCAGTCGGACTATCAGAGATGCTTCTCTTCATTATAACATCATTGAGAAACAAGCTTTGGCTTTGATAAAAGCATTGAAGGATTTTCAAGTTTCCATTTTTCATTCTCATACCATAGCATATGTTCCCAACGCAGCTGTCAAAGGTATCGTCATGCAAACTAATCGGGAAGGAAGAAGAGGTCAGTGGGTAGCAGCGATGTTAGAGTATGATCTTGAGATTAATCCCACGAAACTGCTCAAAGGTGAAGGCTTGGCAAAACTCATCGCTTAGTCGAATCTTCATGCTCTAGACATAAATCTTATTGCAGCAATGTTAGATCAAGGATATGGTGGCACACTCATTTAGGTATCATAAATGTTTCTCAACTCACCTTAGTATTCCAATATAGTATATGTTCTTCAAAACTTTTCTCGTCTTGCTAGAATGTTGAAAAGTAAAGGTAGATCACTTAAATTGAAGTCTACAAAATTCTGCATTTTGGATAATGTTCTCTATTGGAAAGATCCGGGAGGGGTTCTTCTTAATTGTTTGGTTGAAAATGAAGCTCAATAGGTAATGAATGATTTTCATAGAGGAGATTGTGGGGGTCACTTGTTTTGGAAAACAACAGCTAATAAAATCTTGAGAGCAGGGTATTATTGGCCATCTTTATTTTCATATTTATATAAAACAGTCATGAACTACCACAAATGTCAAGTTTTTCATGGAAAAAGTAAGCTTCTTCCTCTTCCTTTGAAGAAAATTGTAGTTAATGCACCTTTCCATATACATATCGTGTGTACATGCTACATAAGTAAAGAAATGTTGATGTGGAGGCTAGAAGATAAAACACATGAGATGAAATTTAGAGCAATTCAAAAGAAATTTACTTTTTCACAACCCATAAAAATTCCTAAACTTAACGGGAGTGAATGTGACTTATTAAAAATATTGTTTGACTTTCACATAAAATGTACAGGTTGAGGGAAAATTATAAATTTGGTGAATTAGCTTGAGAAAAGTTCAAATTTAGTGATCTTTGATCTTTGTCAATTAAATGAATCATAGACAAACTAAGATTTTGTGCATTATCCAATAAACAATTAAATTATATCCTTTTGCTTTCTTTATTGTTATTTAAAATTTTAATTGTAATCGTATACAATAATATCAATCACATTTACATATTGTGACTATTTAATTGCACTACACTACTTCCCACATGATACACTTAAATGGTGCTATTCTAGTTTGAATTACAAAATCCAATAATGCTCCACCATTACTTTCATAGCAAAAGACAAATATTTACCTCTATATATATAGTTTATCATATTATTGTCACTAACCATAATATTAAGATTCAACCTTAATATCATACATAAACCATATTACTATTAAATATAGCGCATATATAGTTAAATTAAATTTATATAATATTTTATTAAATAATTTTTAAATTGTATACTCTAGAACTCTTGAATGTTTAGAAAAATGACCATTTTATTTTCTACTCTCAATGAGATTCAAATGAATATATTGTTCGCATATGATCTACTCTTGATGTCTGTGTTCTACGCAGACTTGTTTTTTACGCATTCAGGGAATGGATGAGTTTACATTTTCTTTTTATAATTATCATTAAAAATATAATAATAATTGTAATTTATTTACATTATTTTTTAGTTATAAGTTTATATTTTCATTTAAATTATATAAATTTAATTATAAAAATGTATATTTTCTAGAATTGATATTAATAAAATTAATAAAAATGATATATTTAAAACTTTAGTGCATTAAGGCCTGGCAAGGCAACTCAATTAGTGATCCTTTTAATAATGAGGGTGTTGCCTAGGAAGAAATTCATGTTTAGTGGTAATAGTTATATGATAGTCCAACCATTATAATTATAATAGTGGGAATCCATTATAATAGTAATAGTAATAGTTGGAATCAACTAGTATCATGTGAATATAAAACCATCATTACCCATTATTTTAATTAAAAGATTCATATTTAAATAATAATAATAATACTATATAATATATATATATATAATATATATATATATATATATATATATAGCATTTGAACTATATTATTGGTTAACATATGAGGATTTATAATGGTGGGAATGCATTATAATAGTAATAGTTGGAATCAACTAGTATCATGTGAATATAAGACCATCATTACCCATTATTTTAATTAAAAGATTCATATTTAAATAAAAATAATAATAAATAATATATATATATAATATATATATATATATATATATAGATAGCATTTGAACTATATTATTGGTTAACATATGAGGAGCTTGGTAGTAACTATATTCATATTTATTGCATAGTACATCAATTTTGGAAATTTCGATGAAGTTGGAGGGAAGAATCAGACAATGGGATTATCACCTTCTTTGGCCAGATACTCTAACCATTGTCATACTTATAATCATCTCACCATTCTCCTCATTCCTTTAGTTTGTTATTGCTCATTGTATTATATACAAATGCACTGAAACAGAAAAGTAATTGAAAGTGATAAAAATTAATTGCTTCCAAATAAAAGTAATAAGAATGAAATGTGTAATATATGCCCATGGGGTAGCTTAATTGGAAAAATGTTATGTTCCTTGAGATTCCAAGTTCAAACATCCACGACCAAGAGATCCCAAGTTCAATCCCATTGTTGTAAACCATGTCTATGGAGAGAAGCACAGGTCGTAGGCCCCAAAGGTATAGTAGTAGTGGTCATAATCCTTGGTTGAGGCTCACATTTATTGTATGCGTAGATCATGCGTCTTAGTTTGAAAATAGGTCCACTAAGTTTGGAAGCTTTGGGCTTCAGTGTTGTAGATAAAGGCTTTCGCACAACTCTGACCTCCACTAGAAAATTAGTCAAGGTGGTGGCCTTTAGCAGGTGGCAGTCTGCATTGTTTGTAGGAATGGTGGCTATTGAGTGAGTGGCGACTTGCATGCTTAAAAAGTAGTCGCTTGCTCACTAGTGGTGACTAATGTATATGTAAAGGAGAAATTTTTGATGATAATAAAAATATAAGAAAAACACAATAGTAGTAGTGGTTTCTCCCATTTTTGTTTTCCACCTAATATATGATGTTCCCTTGTGTGATGATTTGTTGATGATGTTTGCTTATTTTCCTTGACAATTTTATGTTTTTGATGATTTACTTGGCTATGCATGCATAATCTACTTGGATATTGTGCATAAATGTATTGTTATATATATTATGCTGTGTCATTAGTAAATGAATAAATCAATGTTTGAAATGAAAGGAAAATATTTGTATATGGGCACAATATCGATGCGCCCCCATCTCATAATTTTCCACGCTTCCAACAATTGGTATCAGAGTCAGGGATGTTGGTTACATCTTAATTTCTGAAGAGTATATCTCAGCCAGAGTGTTTGTAATTTTTTAATTTTTTTATGAATCCTCAAGAAATATATGTCCTCACTGTTGCAAAGTACCAGCTATGGTAAGAAAAGGTAAAATATTATTTATTGTCTCATGGATATGACATTTGGAGACCATTTTGTGAAGGTTGTGGAAAGGATACTATACCAACCAAGGTGTTGCAGCAAAATTCACAAGGAAGGTGTGTTATTTATGAGAATCTCAATAATGCAGATCTAGAAAAGATATCAGATCTGAAATATGTCAAGGAAATTCGGGACAGAAAATAGGTATTATATGGAAACAACAAAGAAGAGGTTTAGAAGAATAATAAGAAGAAGGAAAAGAAGAATTGCCCTCAGATTCAAGGATCTCAGCCAAAATAATCTGGTCTCCCTAGTGTGAATGGTGAAACTAACAAATAAAAAAAGGAGGTGCAAGAGAATCAAATCTCAAGTAGAAAAACATATATGAATGTATAAATTTTGATTATTTACTTTTGAGTTATAAATTAGAATGATCTAATGTTCGTCTTGTTTATCAACCAACCAAGTTGATGATTATGATAGATTAATGCTTCTACAAGTTGTGTTAGAGGAAATTTCAGCGTAGAAGTGGCTGCCTAAGGAAAAATAATAAAATAATAAAATAACAGCTATGAATTTTGGAGGGAAAATGAGAAAACTATTTTTTTGAATATATTTTTTGTTTATCTCCTTATATATTTACTCAAATTTTAAGTGTAGACACTTGTTAGATGCAGAATTAAATTCCACATCCAAGGAGTACCCATTATGCATACTTTGGAGAAGACCCACATTGATAAACAAATTGCAGATACATTAAAAAATGTGCTAAACATGCTTTTTAATGTATCTTCCATTTTTATCCATGTGAAATTTCTCAAAAGTATTCATAATGGGTACTTGTTGGATGTGGAATTTAATTTTGCATCCAACAAGTGTCTATACTTGAAATTTGAGTAAGCATATAAGGAGATACGCTAAAAATACAATTAAAAAAACAATTTTTCTTCTTTTTCCTCCAAAATATTTACATGTACCTCTTTTTAAATTTTATGAATTTTGATTGGTTTACATATATGACATGGAAATTACATGAAAATTTCATGGACACTTTCAGGCTCAAATTTCCTCTAATTTGAATATGACTCAGTTGTGGATATAACAGAAAAAAATATTTGTTGAAGTTAGCAGACTAACAGTTGCAGGAAAAGATCAAGAGAATATTTTCTTAGATCTATGATGAAAATGGAAGGAGCTCAAGGAGGAGATCATCAATTTGAAGAACTAGTCGGAAAAATAAAAAAGAGTTGAAGTTGTGATGACCAAACAACAAAGAGAGAAGGAGGGCTGAGTTGAAAAACTTGAGGTGGAAGTTCTCATTACGAAAGCAGTTGAAACAAAAGGATATTAATCTTAAAAAGGAGAAGATTATGAAGGCCTTGGAAAATTTTCTTGAGATACAAAGATCTCCCTTAATTAGATATAGTCTAGGGTTTCAAAAGGAAGAGTCTAGAACACAAGCCCATGCAAAGAGGATTGCCAAGAGTAGGAAAAGAGGAAACAAGCAGTAGATCTAGTAGTAACATGGAAGAAGAACTCATGGAGAAACTACATCTAGAATACAATTCACTCCAAGATAAGATTGTAGAAGATCTGTTAAATTTCAAAGGAATCGAAGCCCCATTTTTCCTTTAATGGGTGGGGCCAAGTGCTAAAATGGCCACAACTAAATTGGACATTTTGCAACCAATTTTAGAAGTAGAATTTTCATATATAATCAACAATATGGGTAGACCAGGAGATAGCCCTTTAGATATACTTGTTCTTTTAATGGATTTTGTTTCTCATGTAACATGTTCGACCATAAGGAAGTTTATTGTAGATCTATCCCATGGAGGACTGCCTCCTTTACTTTTGTTCGTAACAAACTTGGAAGCGACGGTGCTGTATGCACAACTACTAGCTCTTGCCGCAGTTGTAACTTGGTCAGCTGGCACAAGTCCGCTAACGCTTTAGCCAACTTCTATAAGTTCTTAGAAGAAGCTTGTAAATGATGGATGAAAGCTAACTCAAAGGGGAGCTAATATACTTGCGGAAAGAAACTGAAATCCAATGAGGAATGAAAACCCTAACAAACCCTAATTCTACCAGCTAGTTCTATTGATGCAACAATGAGGATACAAACTGCTGAATGAGATGCCATTGACTTCAAAAAGGGAAAATGCACATGTCTTAGACTACTTTTTTTCTAGAAAGTATCTTTTTGTATTTTCTTGATTAAGTGTCGATTTTCACATGCATATGCTTGAACTGTGCTTCACTGTGCAAGAGTGGATCAAGGAAGAGGAATATTTGGAAATAGTTGGGGAGGCTCAGAGAGGGTCTAAGGAGTCCCTAACACTCTTCCGCAGAGTCTCACAAGGTTTGGCTATCAGGAAACCTCACTTGTGAGCTTGTACAGGAAGTCTGCACGGGTTCTACAGGAAACTTCAGGATTTCTACAAGAAACTTCAGAACTTCTACAGGATGTTTGGAAGTCGGTTTTTAGGAGGTGGATAAGTGAGGGAAGGTCCATGGATGGATCTAGAGGTAGGATAGGGGTCTAAACATGGCCTAAGGACTGGTGGGTGGTTCGGTGGAGAGGTGTAGAAGGCTGACTTGGCTCGAAGATGGCTAAGGCAATGATGAGCAAGAAGGTAAAGTTTCGTAAACACAAAGGATAGATGGGAAAAGGGAAACTTAGCTACGAGACAGAATAGGAGGCTTAGATGATGCTTTAGGAGGATGGATGACAGAAGAGGATGCCCTGCATGGTGGGCCTTGATCAATTCTACAAAAACCTGCAAATGATCAAATCCTAAACTAATCTATTCTATCCATCAATCAACATAAATGAGCAGCAACTTTTTTTGGGAAGAAAACCTTGTACACCATCTATGTAAGGAAACATTTTAGATGCCCAAACCCATGACTAATCTCTGCAAATAAAACAAGCACACTAAAATATTGCATAAACAGCAAACTAGTGTTTTTGTGAGGCAGCACCATTTCCTCGATTTCAACCCCAAATCCAATAAGGCCGAGCTGAAACCAGGAGAGTAGTTGTCTCTTTTCCTTGGATATATTGCTGTTATTATCCTACCAAAACATCTAAACCAAATTCATTCATAAGCAGTGACCTATCCTAGCATAATAACGAAATCTACTTAACAACAATGTGTTCAAATGCATAAAAGAGAAAAACAGTGATACGTAAAGGGAAAAGCAATACTATAGAAAGGAGGTCCTAGGCTCTCAGGTTGGGCCCAACCCTGAGAGCTTTGGCTCCTATGAAAAACTCATATTTTCTAGGAAACCAAATTTCTTCTCATTATCCAAAAAGATTCATAACAATTATGCCAAAAATGGCTACAAAGGAACAAAATAAAGTTGTTGCAGCACTAAGGTGCAAAGTACACAATAGGTTCAAAAGTATTTTTACGAAGGCTGAGGCCTAAAAATTTATAGATAACGAGGGACCTAGCTGGCCTCCTCAATCTATGGAACTCGACTGTCAAACTGTGAGTCAAACAGTCCCTTTCTAAATGCTGATTGGCTACCTTCTAGATTCAGCTTGGTGGTCTTTGGAGCTCGGAGTTGAAGGTGAGAATCCCGAGGAAGGGTCATTGAATGCCGTAGGCATCCCTCCTTCAAGTCCTAACTTCAGGCTTGGCTGCCTTATAGCTAATGATTGCTTTGACTTTTCTCCAATATATGTCAAAAACCTGAAATAGACACATGTTAACCACCTAGGAAAAGTAACTTCCCCTATTCGTACCAAAGACACAAACATACTAAAAATAATGCATAAACTATAGAAAATGACAGATTTGAACAAGGGCTGAACAATGAAAATGAGGCCAAATGAGCCCAAATTGTTACCAATTTTGGGGCTCATCATCACCCCCCTACTAAAAGGGTTGCTCATCCATCAGCAACTAGTCCGGCTCCTCATCTTTCATCGCTTTGATGGCCACTCTCACATCCCAGGCTTCTGAAGTAGTGTCCTCAACACTGTCATGAAATCCAGCCTTCCTCTCCACTTCTTCTCACTGCTTATGCTCCTCCTCTTCTGAACCTCCCTCTAATAATCCCAACAGCAAGTGTGGTCTTAGCTTGAGGCCTATCCAACTGGCTTGGAGATTCTGCATAGACTTCTTGTAGAGAGGTACTCGTGCCAAAGCCTCCCTCATCTGAGTTGGAGTGTGATATTCTCGAATCTTGAGGTTGTGGGACAATGTCTTCCACCTACGAGTGCAAGCATGAATAGAGTTGTCCCTAAGTAACCTCTCCATATCCTTGAAGTGTGCTATGGCCTGGTTCCAAGGAAAATTTTAAGGATGGAAAATTTTCTTGAAGTTTAGAAACATTAGCGAATCTCACTAATCCCTAATATGCAAACTATAAATTTTTCAACGATATATTTGTAAAATTATTCAAATTTATAATGATTTATCATATAGCCACTATATAATGTTGGTGATTTTTAAGGTAAAATAATTTTATATTCTAAAATTTGGGCGAATCATATTTTATAAAAATTGGAAATTGGCGAATCGTTTTTTGGAAAAATCATGGAAGATTAGCCCACTGGGCGAACATTAGCCCCTAAAATTTTCCATGCCTGGTTCTGACGATCCATGTAATCTAGTAATCCCTGGGAATTGGTTGCTCAGTGCTGGTGAGCGGATATCAGTGTTGTGGGGTCCCCTGGCTCTACTCTAATCAACAGTGGTTCATGTAACTCCCGGTCCATGATATTCCTGACCTCAGCTGCTCTCTTCTCTTTGTGGTTTAACCATGAGGTCATTGCCATCAGCTGCATGTCTCCTACTGCTGTGTTGGGGTCCCACGAAGTGATGTTTGGAAGGGCCAAGTTATGGAGGTAAAACTCTGAGAGCTTGTCTTTATCTTCCAAGGAACTGGTGTTACATAAATCTGTGAATTGCTGGGGGTTCTGGATATGAGATATATCCCTCTGTACCAATGTATTAATTTGGAACTGCAGCCACTGGTCCTGGAGGTACAGGCCATAAGATTTGGCCGGCTGCCTACACTGAAGTGCTTCCATTGCCCAACTGGCCATGCATGCCAATTGTGCCTCCTTTTCTTGCACCTGTTGCCTTAGTGATTGTATCTCAATATCTGCCTGCAATCCCCTTTCTTGTAGCTGCTGGTTCAATTCTTCAAGATCAACTTGCATCTCTTCTTCCCCTTGAGGCTCTGCTGAGGGATCCTTTGCTGCCATGCCCTTTTCTTTCCCTTATTCCTACAACTGGAGCTGCTGTCTGAGAAGCTCATTTTCTTCTCTCAATTTGGCTTGCTGGGAGCTTTCCACATGCCTTACTCTTGCCAGCTCCCTTTGTGCTTCCTTGAGCCTTTCCTCTAGAGGCCCAATATCCGCTACTCCCTTAGATTTATCTATCCTCATCGACATGTGGGTTCGTACCCGCTCTTCTTCTAGTGCTAAAAATAGTGGCACCGTAAACTTTTGGGGAATAATTCTGCCTGCTTCCAAAAAGTTATAATAAGATCCCAAGTTGGGCTGTGGGCTTGGTTCCATGATAACATCAGTTTTCTCCTCCTTTGGTGGTGACTTGGCTACTCCCTCCTCCTCTGGTGGTGACTCAACTACCTTCAACTCCATCTACTCAGTTTCCTTCAGCCTAGCCTCAACATCCTGTAGAGAGGCTTGTGAGCTCATTTTTTCCACTCTGTCCTTCCATGAAGATGTTTTTGGGCTCCCCCTCTCATAAGTAATGGAGGATTTGTAGGGGGATTTATCCTTTGGCGTGGTAGGAGTATCCACAATGATGATAGGTTCTTTGGATGGAGGTGGGGGTCTGCCAGTCTTAATTCTCACACTCCTTCTTGCTTTTAAATATAGAGGAGTCTCCCATTTTCTTTTTTCTTTTGGCTTGGGAGGAGTACTTAGGGTGGCCAGCACAGCTACTTCCTCCCTAGCTATGATTTCAGTTGATTTCTCCTGTTGTTGTTCTCCTTTCGGACTTCCTGTAAAAGGTCCTGTAGTGGTTGCTTTCTGGCCTCCTGTAGAAGCCGTTTTCAATTTTCCTATAGAGGGACCTTGCTGTTTCCCTAAAGGAATTCTCTGCTCCCTCCTTGTAGGACCACTCTGCTGCTTCCCTGTAGGAGCACTTTGTTGCTTCCCTGTAGGAGCACTTTGTTGCTTTCCTGTAGGGATACTCTGTTGTTTTCCTGTAGGAGCACCCTGCTGCTTCCCTGTAGGAAGCGAGGGCACAGTTTTAGCCTACTTGGCTATGGGAACTTTTTCTTTCATCTTGGCCGAGGTAGCCTTAGGGGTGTCCTTACTGTCCTGGACTTTCTTAGTCCACTCTGCCCTGATCTGTAGTCATTTTTCTCTGGGCGTTGGGGCAATCCCATCATCCCCTGTTTTGGCAGCTTGCTTTACTAGTGTTCCTTTTTGCTCCTTCTTGGGAGCTTTGCCCTGGGTGTCCTGTCTTTTGGTCTTCTTCTCGACCTGAGTAGGCTCCTTCTCTTCATTGCTAGATGAAGTAAGCTCCTCAGCTAAAACTCGAATGTCATCATCCTTTGTCATATTCTGGAAAATCTCCCATGAGAGAAGGACAGTGAAATTGTGGAGTGCATCTTCCACGAGGAGCTTTATAAGCCCATGATATGCTAGCTGGTCCAGTGTCTCTTCTCTTAGCTTGGTGGTGCATCCAGTCATGGACTGCAAAAGGAAGTATGGAATGCTCAATTTCTGCTCCGAGGGGAGGTCCATGTGGTGCCTGAGTTTTGTGAGCAGCTGAAAATGATAGCCATATATGATACTAAACCGCCCCTTGCAAGTGATATACTTCATAATTTGGAGGTTGACTTCACTCCAGAACGGCTATAGGCTAGTCCTCCTCACTCCGTTTTTATCTTCTGAGAATTGTTCTTTAGGCAAGAAGAATTCTTCTTTATCCTTCTTACCCGGCTTCCTTTCCTCCTTATCCCACAGGATTCCCATTGGAAGATTAGTCACCCTGTTGATGAGCTGCGGTGTGAGTCTGAGGGTTAGTCCCCTGAAATTGACAATAGCCATTGTTTTTGACTTCGGCTCCAGGGACCGAAGGAATTATTCTGTAATTTCATCGTCGTGCCCCTGGAGCTTGTCACAAAATGACATCCATTGTGCACGGGAGAACAGTTCTACCACCTCAGGGGTCTCCCGTAACTTCTTTGAGTCTGATGGTTCCTTACGAATGAACCCGCCCGACATGATCAAATTTTGTGTTTGTGCTCTTAGACTGAGAATTTTGAGCGGATTCTTTCCTTAGAGCAAAAAAAAGAGACCTTTGGTCGATTACCCTGCTGAATTTGCCTACTCAAATGTACAGAAGAAGGATTTCGAGAATTTCCACTCGGAGCGTAGAGCTATGTCTCCGTTATACACGCAGTGGCATAAAAGTTACAGTTTTTACAGTGTTTCGGCAGGGTATCACTCTCTACAAGAAGGAATTTTCATTCATGCATGAAGAAAGTTGCTCATGCATATGACTACGAAGATTCTAGCAACGACGCATATATCAAACCAGACAGAATTTCACTTGAATTTTCCTACCCCTTTTCTACATCAATTGGACCACCTTTGAAAAGAAATTTTCTTTGCATGGGGAGGTTAAATTCTGCCTTCCTCTGAAATTTGCCACCCTCGACGTGAACAGTCTACACTGTTGCGGATGCCACGTTTCCTATAGTGCAGTTTCCTGTAGGAATTCGTTCTTGGCTTTCAGAGGAGTTTACGGCAGCACAGGACCAATCTGAGTGGCAGCAAGACACTTGAATCGGGTAGAAAACTTCGGGTTAATCACTTGCAGAGGAAGAGGATGTACATTTGGCTGGAAAATGGTTGTTTTATAAATGACTGCAGTGCGTCATAAAAATCCACCGGCCGATTTCAAATTGCTGCGAAATCCATGGCGCGCGGTTGAGCTGTCCCTGATGGTCCGTTGGCCGATGTCACCGTAATCATATCCCAGCGTGCCCCTGACTGCCGAATTCTCTCCGCTGGAGTTACTGCCACCAATCTTGTCATACCTCCGCTTCTTCCCGACTGGACATTTCCCACATGCCAATTATTTATCCTTCTGCATAATCGATCCAGTTCGAATCCTACGAGGTCGATTGATGGGCTGTGGTGGCCAGTTCAGCGGCAACCAGCCTTGTTCAATCTGCCCATTCTCAAAGTTGTGCACATTCAGATTATAGTTTATGCTATGGCACGAAATAAGGTTAGTTACTTACCTGTGCGGCCGTGGATGTGATTTCTTCTAGGGTTCAAGACGATGGATGCCGGATCTACGTGCTGCTGCTCTGTGGTTAGGTGGTAGAGCTTCCCTGCATTCGCTGCTACTGGCTGGGAGTCTTGGAGACCCGTTCCTCTAGTCGCGAACATGGCATGCACTGATTCTGTGAGCTGTTGGTGTCTTCGTGGCAGGTACTCCAACTGGATCAGCTGCTACAAGATTCCTGTAGGACATCCTGTAGCTATTTCTCCTCCTGGGGTGCATGCTGACATAATTCGACTCTTATTGCACAGGTGAAAGGTCTTGAGGTCGCCTAACAGGTGAGCGCTTGAGCCTCAGGAGACCTTGTTTCTGAAATTGAAAAGAAATACATTTTTCCTTATTTGAAAAACAGAGCTTTCTTTGCATGTGCAGGTATGCTCGCTCAGATTGGAGTGGTGGGAGTGAAAAGAGGTGGAGCGAGCGGGGGATGATAGAAAAGGGTGGTTGCATGCCCCCTCGGTCGACTTAAAGCTCCAAATCTCTCCTTGTAGTTAATTCTAGCCCACTCAAACATTCTACAGAGAGTTTCCTGTAGAAATACAGAACTTCCTGTAGAAAGTCTTGTAGCTTCCTGTAGAAGGCCAAACCATGATCCGATTGTGCCCAAACTTTGTAAAAATGAGTGTTCATGGTGGATGTGCATGAGAGGCTATTTGGTAGCTTGATAGGAACCCGTGTCTGTGAGTTGACAGTCCTCCTTTGGTGCGTTGTATACCTGCAAAACTTCGAAGATCAGCTGATTTTTTTCTTCTTGTTCTCTTTTCCTTTTCTTTTTCTTTTTTTTTTTTTTTTTTTTTTTTTTTTTTTTTGTTAAGAGACAGCAGGGGCACGTCAATGAGGTTTTCACCCCTACTTCCTGCCCTGGGCGCCTTGAAAATATTTTCACCCAAGGGTCTTTTATTCTCATTCTCTCTCTTTTCTTTTTTTTAGAAAGACAACAGGAGCGCCTCAATGAGGTTTTCACTCCTACTACCTGCCTTGGGCGCCTCAGAAAGGTTTTCACCCAAGGATCTTTTTTCCTTTTTTTTTTCTTTTTTCTTCTTTTTTTTTCTTTTTTCTCTTTCTTTTCAAATATGAAATGAGGCTCAGGGTCTGCCCAAACCAGAGGCAGAACCCTTCTCTATGACCATGTTGATGCCTCGAAAATCGCTGCAACAACATTGGGGGATAACCACCCGGTCCGGACCTTAAAAGCAGCTCCTTTTCCGTTTGGTGTGGTGCCTCCGACTGTTCATCTAGGTCCAGTTACCTTCTCCCTATTTCTATTGGTTTATAATGTATCTTTACATACCAATAGACAGGGACATGAGATCATTTCTTCTTGCTGATCAGGCAAAAGAATGACCCTTAAGCTGATTTTGGGTTCAGCCAAGCCACAACTAAAGTTTTGCCTCTTTGAGGAGAGGACTTAAAAGAATGTAAAATTTTCTCTAAATGCAAGCTTATTCTATGATGCAAGTAAAAGAAACTAATCTAAATCCTATCTTAATTAGGCAGATATAGATCTAACCCAACTAAGAGCAAGATAATTAAAATATTGGGATTTAAATATGTCTTGTTTATAATGAATATCAAGTTAATGAAGTGGTTCAATTAACTAATATTATGGTTACCAAAACACATTCTATTGAGACCTTAAAACTGAAATAATAAACCAACATTATTCAGGAAGTAGTTCACAAAATGATATTGATTATCAAATCAATAAATCCAATAATTGAATAATGATATGTGGAAATAGTTCACAACACATTATCATTCCATAAATCAGTTTCATAAGACAGATTTCACAGTAAGTAGTTACTCAAAAATGAGAAATTAATCCATAAAAAACAGAGATACATAATAACAAGATTGTGACAAATTACCCATATTGACAATAGTGCACAAACACGAATAAAATGACACATTCCTATCATTATAAAATTAAAACTGATATTTGAAACAATAGTATTAGAAATACCAATTTATTGCAACTATTCCTCTGTTTAATCTCCACAGCTCTTTCATTGTGAACTCCTGCTTTAAAACAGAGGCACAAGAGTGCAAGCTTTGTTTCTTCATGCATATTCTCATATCAGGGAAAATCCTCAATAATCAGATATGGTTTTTTCACTCCTCCCTCCTACAACTCTAAATTCCAATTACAATAGTGCTTTTAGAAGCTCTAAAATTGCAGAGGAGAGCAGCCCCTTATTGCATTCTGCAATCTGTTATTTATAATATTTGTAAAGGAATTTTGGAAAGGAGAGTTTGTTGAAGAGAAATTTCCTAAATTAAATTTTACTTGCTCATAATTCCAATCTTCAATTGCTGGAGCATTTTCATTGACTGAGATCTTTTTCTCTATATTTCTTTCACTGTTTTCCTGCAAAAATAAATCAAAATAAATTAAAATGCAACCATAAAATCAAAATAGCGTTGCTGACAATTAAATCAAACCCAATCAAATTCTATTTAAATAAATAATTAAACAAAATATAAGCTCTGTATTGATGCTTGGAATGGTTTGATTGGTAAATGATATTATAGACCAATGGATCTGCAATTAGAAGAGGCTTTGGACAAATGAAATTGAAAACAATAACTCAGAAAATTGATTTTGTTTCCAAAATTCGGAGCCTTATCTTCTGCCTGATTTTTTGCCAAATAAATGATCAAATCTGTTGGTGAAACCTCCTTCAAAATGTTCTGCTTGATTTTCTCTTTCCAATGAGCCGTCGTGGGCCTCATTTGGCCAAGTAGAACTCAATTTATGAGCTTCCAAAGTTGATGGGTCAAATCTGATGTAAATCTAGAAATTCTGTTGCTGGGCTAAAAAAATGAGAATTTGAATTAAAAATTAAATCCTAATTTAGAATTCTAATTAATTCTAAATTAATTATTAATCTATAAACTAAACTAATTATTAATAACCTATTTATTAATCTAACTAACTGATATCTAATTAATTATTTATAACAAATTTAATCTAAAGAAACTAATTAATATTAATCTAAATGATAATTAAATTTAAATCAATCAAATTAATTAAATGCTGCGTATTAATTTAAATAATATAATATATTATATATTGTATATTAATATATATACTAACTAATATTACCCTATCTAATATATAAAACATTAAAATTAAATATATTACCCTACGTATTCCTAACTTTCTATTACCATACTCCACTCCTTATTAATTTCATTCATACGCATGAGTTTTTTTTTGAAAATTATATTAACTCAAAACAAAACTTAGTTAATGCCTTTTAACCTTTTCACAATCGGCATTTCGGCGTGGAGAAGCTTATCGGCATTTCGCATGGAGAAGGTTTTCGGCATTTCGCATCGGGAGGGAAATGAATGTCGGGGTTCTTTAATTTGTAACATATGAAAATCCCCGATGCGATATATATATTATTTATTTATTTTTTATATTAAATTTTTAATTTATAATAAATTAATTAAACTTAATTAATTATATTTAATTATTATTTTTTTATTTGTTTTAAATTTTAACTTAATTAAATTAAATTATAAATGTATAATTAATTTAAATTAACTTTAAAATTTGAATTTTTAAACTTAAATTTTCATTTTTTGTTTTATTTTTATGAACATAAGTTTCTAAACGATAGCTATTTGGAAAATAAATGAAAAATAAACAGAAGCCACTTGAATGTTTATATTTTTGAGATTAAGATTTGATTTGGAAATTGGAGTGCATTTCTTAAAATCTCGATAATTAATAATTTGGTTGCATGACTAAAAATAAAAAATGTTAGTAAAATCTTGCTACGGGTTAATATTTAAAATGAATGCCTTATTAAACTAATTTATTTACAAAATGCAATATTGTACATTTTATACATTTTTAACCTAGGCTAGCTAAATGATGAGACTTCAAAGGAGTGCCATTTTCAAACCAGTTGACCAAATGAGGCGAAACAAGCGTCAATGGGAAGCTTGTAAAAAATCGATTCTAAGAAAACAATCAAAACAAGAATCCAAAGAAAACTAAAAATTAACAAAAGTGTAGGGCAATCAACTAAAATAAAAATCCAAAAGGGTGTTTAGCCAAATTTTATAGAAAGGGTCCCCATTATTTGAAGTAAACACATCAATAATGGGGGGTTATGTTTTTACCACAACAGAAGGCTAGGGAATTCCACGATCTGCGATTGGGACAACAGACTATGGATGAATTTATTACTCGTTTTACTTCACTGCTCCGTTACGTGCCTTATATTCGTAAGAAAAAGGCTAAAGTGCAGAGGTTTGTTAGTAGTCTACCTTTGAACATGAGAGAAAGAATCAACTTTGACAACCCAAAGACAATGGACGAGGCTATACGGAAAGCTCGAATTTGCTACTAGCAGAACAGGTAGAAGGGAGAAAATTTGGGTAAGAAATGGGTCGACAAGAAAAGTAGTAAGCCAGCTAGTAGTACTAAAGGAAATCGTAGTGGAGGAAACAAAGGGTACACCAAGGGACAGAATAGCAGGGGTATGCAGAAGAATCTGCTTCGATTAAAACCCTCTAATGAGTCTAGAATCACAAAACAACCTAGGAAAATAGACAACGAAGGAACAACAAGGCCCCCAGTACAATGTTGGGGCTGTGGAGGACCCCACTATGTGAAAAGTTGTCCCTAATGAAAAGGAACCGAACAGGTTTCCCAAGTTTACGAATCATCTACAGTCAGCGATGTAGGATGGAGCCTACCATGGATTAATACTGCGTTGGAGGATCGTCAGGCAGAGTATCAGCTGACCATGGTGGAATTTGAAGGTAAACTCTTAGACCTTGCTGTAACTATTTTAATTGACCCTGGTGCAACATTAAGTTATATTAGTCCTAGAATTGTGGAGCATTGTAAGTTACAACCTGTTCAGTTTAAGAACCCTTAGCTAGTTTAGTTGGCAACAGGGGCAAAAAGACGGGTGATTGCTAAGGTCAAAGACCGCCCTTTAAAAATAGTCGGACAGTTAGTTACAGTAGATTTAAATGTGCTTCCCCTTAGCTCATACGATATTCTAATTGGTATGGACTGGTTAGAAAAACACTGGTCCATAATTAATTGTAAAACCAAGACTATTAGTTATAAGGATGAGCTTGGAATAAAGTAGGAGATGCAGGGAATTAAGCGGCCAATGCAAATTCAGCCCATAACAACCTCCCAGTTAGCAAAATGCATTAGGAAAGGATATCAGATTTATGCCATCCAAGTGGGTTACGCGAACTTGAAAGATAAAACAGCTGCATTAGAAAGCATTCCCATAGTTCAGGATTTCGCTGACGTATTTCCAGAAGAGATTCCCAGCCTACTGCCGAAAAGAGACATAGATTTCACCATCGAACTGGTGCCCGGAGCAGCCCCGGTGTCCCGAGCACACTACAAAATGAGTATACTAGAATTAACGGAGTTAAAAATGCAATTGCAGGAGTTGCTGGACAAAAACTATATTCGCCCTAGTGTGTCACCTTGGGGAGCCCCAGTGTTGTTCATTAGGACGAAATACAGAACTCTTCGCATGTGTATGGATTATCGCCAGCTGAAAAAACTGACGGTCAAAAATAAGTATCCTCTACCCCACATCGATGAACTGTTTGACCAAATAAAAGGGGCAACAATTTTCTCGAAGATCGAACTGCGATCAGGGTATCACCAGATCAGAATTAAAGAGGAAGACATAGCTAAGACAACTTTCAGAACAAGGTACAGCCATTACGAGTTTGTGGTGTTATCCTTTGGATTGACCAATGCCCCCGCAACTTTTATGTGTCTGATGAACAGCGTATTCCATCAGTGTTTGGACAAGTTTGTGCTGATCTTTATTGATGATATTTTGGTTCATTCCCAAACTATGGAGGAGCACCAGGAGCACGTCAGGTTAGTATTGCAAACCCTTCGGGAACACAAATTATATGCAAAGTTCAGCAAATGTGATTTCTTCAAGGAGAAAATACAATATTTGGGGCATATAATCACTAAAGAAGGAATCGTCGTGGATCCTGAAAAAATAAGGACCATAATGGAATGGTCGGTGCCCAAAGATGTGGCAGACATTCGATCCTTCATGGGGTTAGAAGGCTATTACAGACGGTTTGTGGAGGGATTTTTGACAGTAGCTTATCCCATAACTTCCTTATAGAAAAATGGAAGAGCATTTAGATGGACCCCTGAGTATCAAAGAAGTTTCAAGCAACTTAAATACTTGCTCACCACCGCACCTATTCTAAGCATCACTGACCCAAACAAAGATTATGTGGTGTGCACAGATGCCAGTAAAGAAGGAGTAGGAGGTGTGTTAATGCAGGAAGGGAAAGTAATAGCCTATGAATCAAGAAAATTAAAAGAGCATGAGCAGAAATATTCTGCTTACGATCTAGAGCTGGCAGCTATGATTCATGCCCTGAAAATGTGGCAACATTACCTTATGGGAAGAAAATTTCTGTTATTAACAGATCATCATAGTTTGACAAATTATTTTAGCTAGCCACTTTAAATGCAAGGCAAGCATGGTGGGTGGACTTCCTAAGTGGATTTGACTTTGAGATCAAGTATCTAAAATGAAAGGAGAATCGGGTAGCGGACACTTTGAGTCAGAAGTTGCAATGCTTATATGAGATTTCTTGCAGCGAAGGGAAAAGTCCCTTCAGGGAAATGATTAAAAAGGCAGCCGAACAAGATGCTATTTATCAACAAATAAAACAACAAACATAACAACCAACCAGCAAAGAAAAACAACTAGAATATGCTTTGGATGCTGCTGGAATACTGTATTATAAGGGAAGGTTGTACGTGCCCAACCAACACAATATTAAAAATCTAATATTGGATGAGTATCATAGGAGTCACTACGCTAGACACCCAGGATATCAAAAGATGATCACTTCACTCCGAAAAGAATATTATTGGCTGGGTATGAAGAAAGATGTGGCTGGTTATTTGGCATGATGTCTAGAATGTCAGCAAATTAAAGCAGAACACTAACATCTTGCGGGTTTATTACAACCATTACCCATCCCGAAATGGAAGTGGGAGATCATTTCTATGGATTTCGTAACAGGTTTGCCTAAGTCAAAGAAGAATAACGACTCCATCATGGTGGTGGTGGACAAGTTAAGTAAGTCAGCACATTTTATACCGGTACAATCTACTTATAGAGCTGTGCAGGTCGCCCATATTTTCATGCAAAATATATTCAGATTGCATGGGCTACCAACGGTAATCATCTCAGACCGTGATGTAAAATTTACATCGGTCTTTTGGAAAACATTATTCGAGGAGTTGGGAACTCAGTTGAACTTTAGCACGGCTTACCACCCTCAAACTGACGGGCAGACTGAACGGGTGAATCAGGGGTTGGAGGACATGTTAAGGGCATATGTGATGCAGCAACCACATAAGTGGGAGGATTACCTGCACTTGGTTGAGTTTGCATACAATAATGGCTATCATACGTCATTGCAGATGAGCCCCTTTGAAGTGTTATACGGGCAAAAGTGCTGCACCCCCTCAAGTTGGGGTGGACCAGAAGACAAGCTAATGCTATGACCTGAAATGCTTAAGGAATGGAAGAACTAGTTAAAATGATACGTGCTAATCTAAAAGCAGCACAGGATAAGCAAAAGAACTTCGCTGACTGGAAGAGGAGGTTTAAAGAATATCAAGTCGGCGATCATGTGTACGTAAGAATCCGAGCAAAAAAGAGCACTTTACAATGGAGCAGGTGTGCTAAGCTAGCACCCCGATTATGTGGACCTTTTCAAATCTTGGCTAGAATTGGGCCGGTAGCATACCAGCTTGCCTTGCCAAGTCATATATGGGTCCACAACGTTTTTCATGTGTCCGTATTAAAAAAATATGTTTATGATCCTAAGCATGTAATCAGCTGGCAGGATATACAGGTAAGGAATGGCCTAGTAGATAGGCTTAAATAAATTCCATAAAGGGAGAACTGACTTAGGATGTTGCTTGTTGCAAGTAGAACTGGAAGGAGAAATCCGAGTCGAACCACTGAGCATCCTCGACTGGAGAGAAGTAATGTTGCGGAAGCGGGATATTACCCAAGTTAAAGTGCAGTGGCAACACTTTGGGCCTGATGAGGCCACCTGGGAAGATGAAGAACTTAAGAAAAAGACTTATCCAGGGTTGTTCATGACTGAAAGACATGGGGACGATGTCCAATCTTAGGGGGGGAAAGATGTAATGCCCCGAGATAAAATGTAAATATTTTATTTATTGTGGTAAAAATAAAATGAACATATTATTATTATTTGTTTAAAATTTAAATATAATTGGTTTTCATGAGTATGTTTCCAAAAAAAAACAAAGAGGAAGTTGTCCTCTTGAGGTGGAAGGATGGTTGTTGTGCCAGCAACCCTAACTACCTCCCCTAACTGGAAAAGTTTCCAGAGAAAAGGAGGGGGAAGGAAGAAAAATATGCGTTGTAGTGATAGGCAGAGAAAAGGAGGCAAATTTCCGAGAAGGAAAAAAAAACAAGGTGGCTACGTCTGGTGATGACTAGGTAGCCCTGCTCACTGTACGAGCAACTTACGGAGGACCGTGGTCTAGCAAGAAGCAAGGGGGGAGGTTTTGGTCTCAAAAGACGAACCTCATGGTCGGGCGGTTGAATTGAAGCAGACCCAGGTTTGGGTGACTATCTGAAAGATCCTACCTAGACAGCAAATCCAGGTATGTAAGAATTCTCTTGGAACAAAATTAGTCGGTAAACTTCTGTTTTAGAAATACATTTGTATTGTAGGAGGGTTTCTTTTCCCTGCAGCAACCATAGAATAATATCATGGTCTTCCTGTAGAAATTATTAATCTCTATGGTTTGAATTAGTGGAAGAGTCAAGCTTTGGTTGCCCTTAAAAAGAGCTGAAAGATAACTGTGAGAAAAGATAGTAGGGTTTTCTAAAAAAAATAAATTAGTATTATATGGTAGAAACTCAAGTACGTATAATAGAAATTAGAGGGCCAGAGGCCAACCTTGAATTAGACAATTAAAACTTACGTGGACGATAATTGTTGGGCGTATTAGAGGCTACCACCTCAGCACGAATAGGTGCTTGGAAATGTAGTAACCTAAGGAACAAAGTATAGGGAATTCAAAGCGTGAATGGGAGGACCACTGGCTACCAGAATCTGGGTAGAACAGTGGATATGGCCAAGCGGGAGTTTGTGAGGGTTTCGAATAACTTACAGAAAAACATATAGAACTCCCATTTTCCTTTCAATGTATTTGTAAAGGGGTTTCAGTTATTTTGTTGTAATAGAAATGAGCCCCCATCTTCCACTCTTAGTAAACAACCATTGTGAAAATTGAAAGCAAAAACCCAGACTTATCCAGATAACATATAACAGAATAAGGAATTTCACATATTGTTGGGATATTCCGACACATAGGAAATAGTTAAGTATAACTTGGTCTAGTATAGAGTTAGGTAAAGTGTGTTTCTTTATTATGTACTTTTGTAACTTACAATCCGATGATCACGATATGTAGTGATCCGACGGTTCATTCTCTCCTCAGTATTACCGACACTTGATCCGTGGCTTAACACCCGATTGGTCCATGATCTCTATTTTAAAGAGCATGGAGGGTCAATTTGTAGGTTAACTGTTCATGAGATGAAGCTTATGTAAAATTTCATTCTTTATTAATAAATTGTCTGAAGTGGCCACGTTGGCTCAGGCCGTGGACTGTTTCCCTCTTTGAGGGTTTTAACCACGTCAAAATACTGGTGTATTGATCTGTGATCTATTTGTGAGCGGCGTCTTTTGGTGTTCTATTTGAGGAACTTACCCTGTAAATTCCTACATGGTATCAGAGCTATTTGAGGGCTACGTCCATTGGTGATCCAAATCTGAAGCCGGTAGAACTGCATCGGACTGTCGTTTCCTAGATCTACTATTTCTGACTACTTTCGGGTCGAGAGGACTGCTTTTTTGTGTTAGTAGCATTTGTTCCAGTGATGAACCCCTTTTGTTTCACGCGAAAAAGTTTTTGGTAGCCCTAGCTACGTCATTTTTAAGATCTGGAGGTATATAGTGTTTATTTGCAGTTTCTAGTTATTTTCTCTTTGTTTATTATTTCGGTTTATTTAGCTTCTTTTTTTATTACCAGATCTATACCTTTCATTTCTGTGTATGCTCTTTGCCCTGCAACTCTGTGCGATCTGGGCAAATCAGAAACAGAGAGGAAGGATTTTTTTCATGCGTATGCTCTTTTCCGCTGTGCCTTAGTATGATCTCGGAAAATCAGAAACATTGAGAAAAATATTTAGTTTCCAGGTAAAGCTAACTTCAAGCCGTAAGGGTTTGTTTTTTTTTGTATGTCCGTGCTGGGTTTTGTGTTTTTTTTTTTTGTAGGGAAAAAGAGCTTTCTCAAGCAAGCACGCAACTCAAAGCTTCAGTGACCAAAAAAAACAAAGCGCCCCCCCCTCTCTCTCTCTCAAACTTTTTGTTTAGTTCACTTGGTTCAAAGCTAATTTAGGAGAGTAGAGGTTTTGAGTTCAAGTTTCCTTTTTGTTGGAAATGGGGCATTTTTTTTCATTTCCGCACATTCCCGCACTTTGTGGGCGCCTTCATCAACTTTTCTTCAAAAAGCCATAATTTCTTCATTCGGAAGCCGTTTTCAGAGCCGTTTTTTTTTAACCAGCCTAATTTTTCGAGATCTTTCCATTGGAACACTTAGTTTCATCATATATAGCTTCGTTTTTTTGTCAAAATGGAAAGTCCATGCCAAGTTATTCTTGACAGCACCAACTACTTCCAATGGTGGTCCTACATTGTGGATTTACTTAGAAGTAAAGGTCTTTACAGAATAGCCTCAAGCCAAGAAACCAAACCGAAATATGAAGATAAGGTAGCTAAATGGGAAAATAGGCAAGATCAAGCACGTGGGTTGATAGGGATGTCTATTTCTCCGGATCTTATATTCCATATTGCAAAACTTGATACTCCTGATAAAGCAATGGAGCAGCTTACTAAAGTTTTTGGAATAAAAAATGAACTTAGAGCCCATCAACTTGAAAATGAGTTGCTTACACTGAACCCCAATGATTTTTCTTGCATTGAAGATTTCTTGTCCAAGTTCAAGACCATTAGACTTCTCTTGGAAGGTGTTAAAGTTAAGAAAGAAGATAGTGCCCTTATCTATTGTATTCTTACTAAGTTGGGACCAGCCTACTCTGTGTTTGTTTCCACCTTCCATTCTACAAGAGAAGCCTTCATTTCTCAAGGAGCTGACTACAAGGCCCCTTCCTTTGATGTTTTTTGTGATTCTTTAATAAGAGAACAAGAAAAACTCCTACACCTTGGTCTTCTTACTCTTGGAAACTCTTCCAAGAAAGTGTTAGCCGCCCAACAGCAACCAAACTCAAAGAATCCTAAGAAGTCATATCCTAAAAAGAATGGTCCTAAACCAAACAAGGGTCCTAAGCAATTTCAGCCTCCAAATGAAAAATCATTTCACCATAATGATAAGGCAAATAAAAACAAAGGCAAGAAGACGGATAGACATTGCAACTTTTGTAATCGAGATGGCCACTTAGAATCTAAATGCTTTAAGAAGATGGAAAGCCTTGGAAGTAGCAATGAAGAATCATAACATCCATTTGGAGCACTCTTCAACTTTAGCTTCATCTTTAGGAATGGCACTTTCTGCATGCGGTTGTCAAGCATCTTGATCTGGCTATGCACTAAATGTATCTTCTTCCTCTCATTCTCATGAGTTGCTCATTGATTCTGGAGCTTCTTATCACATGGCCAAAAACAAAGCCATGTTTTCTTCTTTAAATGATTGTAACACCAAAAATATATATGTTGGTGATGATAGATCTCTTAATATTGTAGGGACTGGAACTGTTCATCTAGACAATTGTCAGTTTAATGATGTATTATGTGTTCCAACCTTATCCAGCAACCTTCTATCTGTATATCAGATAACTCATTCAGGTGAAGGTAAAATTGTTGAATTTTCACCTCATGATGTTGTAATCAAGGATCTAAGAGATCCTAAACAGATCCTAGCTACTGGTATTGCTGATGATTCCACAAGGTTGTACAAGTTTCACAACTTTGGGTCATCAAATCTTCCTTCAGTATTTGTTGCTCATAATGATGAAGTGAGCAAACTTTGGCATGAGCGATTTGGTCACTTAAACTATCGCTCCCTTAAGCATCTATGTAAAGAAAATATGGTGACAGGTCTTCCTATGGTATCTTGCAGAGATGGTGTTTGTTCCGGATGTGTACTCGGAAAACATCATCGGGACAGTTTTGAAAAACGTGCCTCTTGGCACGCCTAAGCCCCTTTATAGCTTGTGCACAGTGATTTATGTGGTCCACTTCCTGTTGCTTCATTCTCTGGCTGCAAGTATTTCTTAACTTTCATTGATGATTTCTCCAGACGCACTTGGGTATACTTCTTAAAACTCAAGAGCGAAGTATTTAACACATTTTTGGCCTTCAAAGACTTTGTTGAAAAACAATCTGGACATCAAATTCTTAAGCTAAGAACTAATAATGGAGGAGAATATGTTAAAAACACATTCATCAACTTTTGCGCCAAAAATGGAATTCAAATGCAACATACTGTTCCATACACTCCACAACAAAATGGTGTAGCTGAAAGGAAAAATCGCACCTTAAAGGAAATGGCTATTTGTATGCTGCAATCTAAAGGACTCAGTCTTAGTTTTTGGGCCGAAGCAATTAATTGTGCAAATTATATAATAAATCGCACTCCTACTAAGGTTCTAAAGAATATCACTCCAGAAGAAGCATGGAGCTCAATTAAACCAGATGTGAGTCACTTTCGTGTTTTTGGAAGTGAAGCATGGGCCCATATTCCAGATGAGAAACATAAAGCTTTAGAACCTAAGAGTAAAAAATGCATTTTTGTTGGATATTTTGAAGATGTCAAAGGATATAGACTTATTCCACTTAAGTCCAAAAATGTTATCATTAGAAGAGATGTAAAGTTTGCTGAAAATATATCAGCCTACGAGCCTAGTTCGACGAATGTGCCACCTCTCTCTATCTCTTATACTTTTGAACATATTTCTTCTTCAGATGATGAAAGCGAGGATGACAATCCTCCCCCACCTTCTCACGATCCTCCTTCAGCTCCTCCACTTCCAAAATGGGTCCGTGCTACTCGGGATGCAGCAAGTGATCTTGCAGGTGATCCTACAGATCAGCGACGTACACGTTATCAGTTCGATAGAGCCTCTTCTTTACTGGCTCAAGCCTCAGCGAATTATGATCCTGACACCTTTGCAGAAGCTTCAGGCCATCCAGATTGGGACGCAGTTATGAATGAAGAATATCGTTCATTATTTGCAAACGATACATGGGATCTTGTTCCTCTACCAAAGGGACGAAAACTTGTTAGATGCAAATGGGTTTACAGAACCAAGTATGGACCAGATGGGAAAGTTGATAAACATAAAGCTCGTCTTGTTGCTAAGGGTTTTTCGCAAGTTGAAGGCATTGACTATACTGAAACCTTCTCCCTTGTTACCAAAATGAAATATGTCCACTTTGTTCTTCCCTTGCTGCCTCTTTCAAATGGGAAGTCCATAAGATGGATGTTAAATCCGCCTTCTTGCATGGGGAATTGCATGAAGAAATATATATGGAACAACCTATTGGCTTTATACAAATAGACTCAAGTCTTGTATGTCGGCTTAAGAAATCCCTTTATGGTCTCAAGCAAGCTCCTCGGGCTTGGTATGCCAAAATGGATAGCTTTCTTTTAGAGTCTGGCTTTTCTAGGTGTCATCCTGACAATACTGTCTACACCAAGAAAGTGGGCAAGTCTCTTATCATTCTTGTTCTTTATGTTGATGATCTTATCCTCACTGGTAGTGATCCCAACCTTATCAACCATGTGAAGTCCAGCCTTAAAAAAGAAGTTTGAAATGACAGACTTAGGACACTTACATTATTTTCTCGGTCTTCAAGTCTTGCAATCCAAGGAAGGTATTTCCCTTTCCCAATCCAAGTATGCCTGTGATCTTCTACACCATTTTCACATGGAAGACTGTAAGCGAGCTCCTTCTCCCTTTCAGTTTGGAGTCAAACTTTCAGTCGCTTGTACTTCCCCTGAAGTTGATGCTACCTTATACCGTCAACTTGTAGGAAAACTTTTGTATCAAACCCATACACGTCCTGACCTTTCCTTTGCTGTTGGCCTTGTTGCTCGCTTTATGTAAAGCCCACGTGAAAGTCATTGGAAAGCAGCTAAAAGAATACTTCATTATGTTCGAGGTACAGTTTAGTTTGGAATTCATTACAGTGCCGAAGCATCTCCTCTATTGGTTGGTTTCACTGATTCCGATTGGGTTGGTGACCCTGATGATCGGAAGTCCACTGCCGGTTATGTGTTCACTCTTGGTTCAAGACCTATTACATGGCCTTGCAAGAAACAAGGTGCCATTTCTCTTTCTTCAGCAGAAGCAGAGTATCGTGGTGCCGTCGAAGCTAGTAAGGAAGCCTTGTGGCTTTGACAGATCCTATCAGAGTTTGGCTTTCAGCAGCAGCATCTGACTACACTTTGGTGTGATAATCAAAGTGCCATTCAACTATGCAAAGATCCAGTCCAGCATCAGCGTAGCAAACACATTTAACTACACATGCACTTCATCGGAAAGCTCATTCATGACCATGTTCTTGAAGTGCAATATTGTTCAATAGATGATCAAGTTGCAGACATCTTCACAAAGGCTCTCACAGAGCCGAAGTTCACTAAACTTCGATATATGCTTGGAGTTCAGGAAGTTGTCACTAAGGGGGGATAGGCTCTAGTGCCTCCTTCCTTCTCCTATGGTGTCATATTTGTAAAACCTTCAATCCTATCCCAAGTTGTTCTTAAGGGGGGATGTTAGGATATTCCGACACATAGGAATAGTTAAGTACAACTTGGTCTAGTATAGAGTTAGGTAAAGTGTGTTTCTTTACGATGTACTTTTGTAACTTACAATCCAACAGTCACGATATGTATTGATCCGACGGTTCATTCTCTCCTCGGTATTACCGACACTTGATCCGTGGCTTGACACCCGATTGGTCCATGAATTCTATTTAAAGCGCATGGAGGGTCATTTGTAGGTAAACCGTGCATGAGAGAAGCTTATGTAAATTTTCATTATTTTATTAATAAATTGCCTGTAGTGGCCGCATTGGCTCAGGCCGTGGACTGTTTCCCTCTTTGAGGGTTTTAACCACGTCAAAATACTGGTGTATTGATTTGTGATCTGTTTGTGAGCGGTGTCCATTTGGTGTTCTGTCTGAGGAACTTACCCTGTAAATTCCTACAGTGTCCAATCTAGGGCTCGCGCCCATGGGAATTCCCCATGCGCCTCCCCCTCCTCCTGCGTTTCCCTCGTCTGCTGAGGCTTTTAATCAACTCTTGGCAGGGCTTCCAAAGAAGAAGAACTCAGAAGCTGCAAAATTCGTCAAAAAATTGGATGATATACCTAAGATCTCCTTTCCCCCAGAAACCCCGATCCAGGTTGCATTATCTTTGGCCGAGCGAGCTCTCATCAACCAGTTCACTGGGCTATGGCCATCCCCCAAAACCACTAAGAGCTAGGTCAACAGAAACTGGGTGTCGTTGATTAAAGAAAGTGTTACCTCTTATTTTCTGGGGAGAGGATTCTTCCTCTTCGAATTCTCTTCAAAGGATGACAAAGATCTGATCTTCCAAAACGCCCCCTACTTCATGGGCCCTCAGGGTTTGTACCTAAATAAATGGACTCCAGACTTTGATCCAGCAGTGGACGTGCCCAAAGCAGTCTCGGTGTGGGTTAGGCTCCCAAATCTCCCAGTTCATTGCTGGAATTGGGACTCTTTGATGCACATTGGAAATGCCCTTGGGAAATTCATAGATCGAGCAAAAAATAAGGACCAATATGACTGCACCAGAATCTGCGTAGAAGTAGATCTGGAGGTGGGGCTGCTAGAGGCCATCAAAATCAATGTCAGAAGCTGGACGCATGTGCAGAAATTGGACTATGAGCAGCTGCCCTTCAAATGTCGGAAATGCCAGGTCTATGGCCACTTCGCCAGAGGCTGCCCGTCCAACAACGAGGGTGCGCAGGGGAAGGAGGACGGCTGCAATCAATTCAAGCGCTCCAAAACTTCTCACAAGACACAAAAGCTGGGAAGCCCTAATAGCAAAGGTCCTCATCAGGCCTCTGCTCAGCAGATCCCGCCCAAGCTTGTTCCAGAAAATAAGTTTGATTCTCTAAGCTCACAGCTAGAGGACACCCAGGAGGTTGTGGACCAAAAGGCAGTGTCTCCAGATAAAGGTAACCTATCTATCTTTTCCAAGGATGCAAGTGTTGCAGAAAGCTCAAAAGGAATCCCTGTCGAAGTCGAGGAAGAGGACCAAGAGTTGGAAGACTCGGAGGAGGAAGGAGAAATAGGTGACTCCAAAGCCTCTATAAGGAGATCCACAAGAGGCCGCAAAACAGATCGGGAGAAAAGAGAGTAGGAAATGTACAAGGATAAGTTACAGGGCAGCCAACCAACTCTAGAGAAGTTGTTAGCAAAAAAGTCGAACATGGCGAGAAACCAATCTCAAGGCTCCAAGGGAGCCCAGCAGAACAAAGGTAAATAATGAAAATAGTCTCTTGGAATTGTAGGGTTATGGGGAGAAAAATCAAGGAAGAGGCCATAAGAAACTTAATAAGAATAGAAGCCCCAGACATATTCCTTATCCAGGAGACCAAGATGGAGGACTCAGACTTCCTCCAAACAAGCAAAAAACTTTGGAGTAAAAGTAAAGCAAAAGTTGTCTCAGCCCGAGGAGCCTCTGGAGGGCTGGGCACTCTTTGGAATGATAGTAAGTTTTCGTTAGTATCTGAGACTTCAAATACTCATTGGCTGCTGCTAAAAATACAGCATCTCGTTACTAAAGAATCTTTTTGTCTCTTCACTGTTTATGTGCCGGTCAATGCTGGAGAAAAAAAGGCCTGTTGGGACTCAATAAGAAGCCAAGCAGACCTTGGGAACCTAGACAACATCATTATTGCAAGTGATCTAAATCTCACGTTGCACACCTCAGAAAAGGGAGGAGGTTGCATTGTGCGAGATCCAGCAAGGGAATGGGCAGAGGATCTCCTACAAGATTGGGACCTGCTAGACATCAAGCCCTCTTCTGGTAAGTATACTTGGGCAAATAAAAGAGTAGGCCCTGGACACATTGCAGCAAGGCTGGATAGATCCTTTGTCCAAAGTTCCTTTCTTTTGCTTGGATTAGATGCTATTATGCAAATCCTTTCTTGCAGCATATATGATCACAATCCTATCAAGCTTCAACTCTAGGCCCATCCCGATCTTGGCCCCATCCCCTTCAGATTTAGCCCCCTCTGGGTCAAGGAAACCAATTTTTTGCAGATAGTAAATGAAAGTTGGTCTCAGCCAGTCAATGGATCACTATTCTATTTGTGGGAAGAAAATCTCAGAAGAACGAAATTTGCTCTAAAGTGTTGGGCCAAAACCCTTCCTAATCCAGCAGTTGAAAGGAAAAATCTCCAAAATCAGCTAGATGCATATCATTTTCTTTCAGAAGAGGCATATGTAACCAGAGAAATCCTCGAAAAGGAGGTCCAACTTCAACAGCACTTTCATAAAGCCTGCCTGGCTGAAGAAGAAATTTAGAGGATTAAGTCTCGCTACCTTTGGCTCAAAGCGGGAGACAGAATTTCTTCTTTCTTTCACAAGCAATCTCAAGCCAGAAAATGCTTCAATTCCATTGTTGAAATCAAGGGAAATACTACCAATCACAAGGACTTTGCAAGCATCAAACAAGCAGCATTTCTACATTTCAAAAATTTGTATAGTGAGGATGTGAATCTGGTTCAGAATTCTTGTCTTCTAGACTGGATTCCCCCTTCAATCTCTGCTAAGATGAACCTCCAGCTAGAAGCTAAAGTCACCAAGGCTGAGGTCAAGAATGCTCTCTTTGCCATGGACCCAGACAAAGCCCCAGGACCGGATGGATTCTCCGCTAGATTTCTTCAATCCTGCTGGCATATTGTGGAAAAAGATCTCTATAAAATGGTCCAAAAATCCCAAGCCTGTCAAAAAATTGGAGGCAGTACAAACTTTGCGTTCCTTGCACTCATCCCCAAGGATAAAGGTGCCATCTCCTTCAACAGATTTCATCCCATCTCTCTTTGCAACATTGGTTACAAGTTGATCACCAAAGTAATAGCTAACACACTGAAATATCTTCTTCCCAAAATCATTCCAGAGAATCAAGGGGGCTTTATTCACGGTAGACAGCTAGTGGACAACTTCATATTAGTTCAAGAGGCAATCCTTTCAAGCCAGCAACGCAAGGAAAAAGGTATGGCTATCAAACTGGACTTAGCAAATGCTTTTGATCGTGTTAGGCACAGTTTTCTCTTGAATGTTCTGCAAAAGTTTGGATTTGGGGAGAATTTTATAAACTGGATCCGGGCCTGCATCTCGAAGCCATGGATTACTCCCCTTGTAAATGGCAGAGCTGCTGGTTTTTTCAAAGCCTCAAGAGGACTAAGGCATGGTTGTCCTCTTTCTCCTCTTCTATTTGTCCTCCAAGTCTCCGTTCTCAGTTTCCATCTAAACAAGAAAATGCAAGAGCAGGAGATCTCAGGGCTTTGCATTGCAAGAGGAGTCAAAAGCATCAATCATGCCCTTTTTGCAGATGATACTTTGCTGTTGGGGGCTGCATTGATCCACTCGGCCAACAGATTTAAAGAAGATCTTGACGAGTTTTGTATGGCATTGGGAAGTAGTCTCAACAAGGAGAAATGCCACATTTATTGTTGGAATACTACGCCCAACTTGCTTAGTTCCATTTCCAGATGTTTTGGATTCGCATCCTCTTCAGCTTGGACTTCTTTTAAATATCTTGGGCTCCCTATCTTCCTCAAGCGGGCCTACAACAGGGATTGGCTCCCCCAAGTGGAAAAATTCAAGAAAAAACTCCATGCATGAGGATTCACTTAGCTCAATATTGCGGGCAAGTTAGTTCTCATCAAAGTTGTGCTCTGCAGTCTCCCCTTATTTCAGTTCTCAGTACTCCTTGCTCCAATTGGCATTCTTCAGAAAATGGACCAGTACATACACATTTTCTTTTGGAAGGGAGGCAAACAAAATGAGAGGAAAATCCCTCTTGTTAACTGGGAGACTGTCTCCAAGCCTCTAATGGAGGGGGGTTTAAACTTCAAGAACCTTTCCCTTTAGAACATTGCCATGGGAGCCAAACTTCTCTAGAAAATTATTGCACCCAAGCCTGGTTGGGCCCAATTAGTGCTATGGACGAAATATTTCAAAGGAAAGAGAGTTAGATGCCTGGATGGGCCTCTCCCCCAAGGTGTCTCTCCCTTTGTAAGGCTCTGCTCCAAAGCCGCCCCCCTGATCCGCTCCAATGCTTACTGGATTCCTGGAAATGGGAGGAATATAAATATTTGGATTGATCGCATCGTGGACCGAGATCTGATTGGTGAATGATCCTCCTTGAATGCGCTGCGTTTCTGGTTGACCGCATCAGGAAAATCCACTCTATGGGATATATCCACGTGGGCTGGGACGTGCTGGGCAGGTTGGAATTTTATAGATTTGCCTCCGAAGCTTCTCCAGGAATGCAACTACCTTCATGCTATGTTGAACGGTATTGCTCCCACGCATGTGTGCAGAAGAGACTCGCGTGGCTGGGGTTCGTTGTCAGCAGGTTATACCGTAGCTCAAGGCTACGCAAAACTCTCTTTGAGACCGCATGTCCCTCCTGACCCTGCTCCTTGGAATGCAGTCTGGCGCCTCTCCTCTCTGCCCAAAATTGACATGTTCTATTGGCTTTTATGCCACGGGAAAATCCTCACTGATGATAAATTGTAGAAACGTGGATTTCATGGCCCGTCCAGGTGTCCCCTGTGCAGAGAGAATGTGGAATGTGCCACACATCTCATATTAAATTGTAAATTCACTGTGCAGGTTTGGAGTGAGCTGATGGATTATTAGAACCCCAATTTTGTTCTTCCCATATCCATAATTGATCTTTTTGCAAATTGGTAGAACAGCTATCCTGGCCCTCCTCCCAAAAACAAAGTGATTAAAGCAGCTTGGTCTTCCCTTCCTAAAATCTGTTGCTAGCAAATCTGGATAGAGTGAAACAGCAGAATTTTTAGAAACACACAGCATGATGTCAAGGTGGTAGCAGCTAAGATAAAATTCCAGTTAAAAGAATGCTTGGGAGATAAAAAAGATGCTTCAAATCTAAATCAGTTAGATACTATTTGGGGTGCCTCCCTAAACCTGCAATCTCATCAAGCTACCAGAAATATCTCCCCTTCTAAAGACTGGCAAATAAGGGGGAAAAATAATGAAGATTTTCAAGACTAGATCTCCTATCAAAAGGTGCAATATCTCTTCTTTGACGAGGCATCAAAGGGAAATCCTGGCAAGGCTTGGGCAGGAAGAATTGTAAAAAACACTGAAGGCATATCGACCCACAACTTTGCTTCGGGTCTGGGGATCAACTCCAGCATTCAAGCTGAGGCTTTGGCCCTCTTCCAAGGTCTTAAGTTGCTCTTGAATTTGGAAATCAAGGAGGCAAACATTTTTGGGGATTCTCAAGTGATAATAAAAATCATGGTGACCAACTCATCCCCTCGGGACTTAAGATTGGCAAGACTGAAATCTAGAATCAGAAGTTTGGGAAATTGTTCCAAAACCTAAAATACTTCCACGTATTGAGAGACAACAACAAAGAAGCAAATCTTGAAGCTAATAAAGTTGCCCTTCTCTCTACTGGGGCAATGATAAGAGACGGGGACAAAACATGGGATCCAATTCCATAATCAGTCAGCTGATATGTTTTACTGCTTGCTATTGAAACAGTTCATTTGTACTTTTAAGCTTGGGCAAATCACAGAAATCGATTCCATAGTTGTAGCCAAAAAGAGCTGGAAGCTGACCACAGGCTCCATAGCACTTCTAGTTGTCGAAACTATTTGGGCTCTACTCCCTCCCATTGTAATCTGAAATCTGGCATTTAGACCAATCATTTAATATAATCCATAATCGTTTCTGTAAAAAAAAAAAATTATGTCATTTATCAGCTCAATGTTTATTACAAAAGCAATTACACATATGCCTTGTACTAAGCAACACTTCATTTAAATATATTAATTACCATGCATTGTGAGGGATTTAGTCTTTACATGTACAAACCTTTCCTCAAATTTTGATTTTTTTATGAGTGGTGAATCTAGAGTTAACGTGGATCTAAATTGATTCTTAAAATGTCACATGTAAACTTCAGATTAACTATAAAAAGAATTATACATCTCCCTTACTTATATTAAGCAACACAATATTCAAATAAACTTAAGTAATACAATTAATAATCATTTTATTACTATCACTTTAATAATTAAAAACCAAAATATAATAATTAGTATAATTAATTAAAAAAATTGTAAATTTATTATAAAGTTGAAATGTGAAATATAAAATTAGGCATATTACCAGAGCTTATCCAACAAATTTCTAAATTATTAGTCACTTTAATTTCTAAGTCACCGCATGCCAATAATCGAGTGACAAATATTTTATATAATGTGATTATGCTTAATACAATCATTTAAACCAACAGATGAAAAAAAAACATCCAAACCTTAACTTTAAATTTATTAAACGCTCAAAAAAATCAAATTCATCGAAATTTCACATTATTAACTTTAAATTCATTAAACTCCCAAAGAAATTAAATCCCTCAAAGTTTCATATTATTAATTTTAAATTTATTAAACTCCCAAAGAAATTAAATCCCTCAAAGTTTCATATTATTAACATTTGTCGATTATTTTCATTTTAATTTAACTATCAATTACTTTTTGCATAAGAGGGATGTAATGAGGAGAAACACTACATATTACACTTGTCTATAATAGTATCTAAAATTATTATGTAAATTATTATACAAAACCTCAAATATTATTATAAATTTATATATTTATATTATTATCAAATTATTATATATAATGTTATCATATATTAATATATATAAGAATTATATAGAGTTATAGGAAATGGATCGTTATAACATCAAAATTATTTTTCCAAAAAATATAGGATATAAAAATTAATAGTATGGCAGGCTACACTATTCAGGAATCTTGGAAATCCTTGTCGGACTTGGTGTAGAATGGGAAACTTAGGAATGTTCTACCTCTTCTTTGTTGGGGAGTTTGGTTAGCAAGAAACTTAGTTATATTTAAAGATCACATTTCATCACTTGCTATCATCTCTTCTATAATAGAGGTTGTTTACTCACTCCTCCCATTTAAAGAAACTGCAGGTGCTCCTAGGGTGATAGTAGAGGAAGTGATCAATACTCAGATTGTAGAAATTATGGTGTAGAATTGTAACTGCTCATGAAATTTTAATCGAAATCACAAGACATGATCTTACTCTACTACTCTGTGGAATTCAACTCACAATTTAGAACATAAATCACAAATATGCAATGAGAAATAACACACATGCACATAGTATTTTTCTAGGGGAAAGCAACATGATAAAAACCCATATACTTGCTTGCATTAATCTGATGAATATATATGTATTACAATTGCTAGCTCAATCTGACCTTCACCTATAACTGAATAACCTATCTCTCTACTCAATGAGAACCTCTGACCTAGAATTAGTCAATTTTTGCCTCTATTTGAGCCCCTATTTCCTTGTGCAATTTCTGAGGAAATTAGGCCCCTGTTATTTAGGAATTTCCTCCAAAATGATTACACAATTCCCAAGGTTGATCATCTGACTGCATGCAACACCAGTACACTCAATAATAGTCTACAATTGATGTTATACTACCTTGGAAACTCCACCATAGTTGGGGAACTTGAATTCTCTACATGCACTAGCTATTTTGGGTTGATTGATTGGTTAACTGGATGATCATTGAGTTATATTGGAAGTCCTACTACATCACTAACCTTCCACTAGTTCCTCCAACAATTAGAACTGTTTAACTGAAAACAACTTGAAATAATTGACATTGATTGCTACAAATTATCAAGCACACATGCTTAACTGAACTCCAAACCCTCTAACTCAAATTTACTAAGTAAACTTAGTGACAAAAGTCATGTCACACAAGAAAATTGCATCCAAGTTGCCTGATGATGTGGAAATCTGAATTTTCTCAATTTGACCAAGGCAAAATCAAATTGAGACTTTCTTGTTGCATTTTTCAACACTCCCTCTCAACAAGAAAGGGGTTATCAACCACCCCTATCTTGCACCTATGGAAATCAAACTTCCCTCTTGAAAAATCCTTTGTCAACATGTCAGCATCTTGTTCCTCTGTCAGAATTTATTGTAGCAACAGTATTTGCCTTTACACACAGTCTTGTAAATGATGATATTGGATATCTGAATGCTTCGATCGATCGTGAAATACCAGATTCTCAGAGAGCTTGATGCAACTTTGTTTATCATAATATATAGCATTTCGATCCATCATCTAACCAAACAATCCCACAAGTATCTTTCTCATCCAAACTGCCTCACATGATGCTTGACTTGCATCCATGTATTCTACTTCTACCAAGTTGAGCGCCACAGATATTTGCTTCCTGTTGTACTAAGAAACAGTTGTGGACCAAACACTAAAAATTCCACCTGGTATATTCTTTTGATCTAATAGAATCACTGCCCAATCTACATTTGTGAAGCCACACAGCTTCACTCTGTCTATCCATTTGTACCATAATCCAAATTGCATAGTGCCTGTTACACAGTGATTTGTCACTATCATCATCTCAGTCCCTTTGTTGTGTCATGTATCAAATACACATGTCCATATCTTCCCACTTATGCAAAAAGATTAAACATTGCTCTCTGATGCTGAAGAACTGACCCTTTTTCCTAAATTTTTGCACCGCCGCTAGTAAGCCATTAAAATGTGCGACAATCCCTTGTCATGAACAGTCCAGTCGCGACACCATCGCATGTGTACACCTGTTTCCCACGACCGTTAAATTTTAGGGCTCGCGTGAGGCTCCCAGCTATTTATCGTGACGATTGGTCTGAATGCATTGCCTCCTTGCAATGTCGTCGTTGAGCCTTAGTTCATGACCTACGATGATCCAGAATTGGAGAATTTGTTCAAACAGTCAGTCTTCTGGGTGTTCCTAGAGCTGGTTTTGGGTCAGTTTGGGTTGCTTTTCCTCCTCTGAGATGGTGGTTTCGCCTCTTATGCAACCTCCCTTAAGGATAAGCTCCCTCTCCCTCATTTCATGGAGACTCCTTCTTTAGTTGGGCAGTGCTGGTTAGTTATTTCGAGTTTGCTTTGAAACTAAGTAGATAGCTTTGGTGTGAGTGTGACAAGTGTGGGATTGCTAATAGTTTGGTAAGAGGTTGTGGAGTGCCTTAACCTTGTATTAGAGCTTGTGAGTGAGAGAGAGATATCATCTATTTTTGAGACCCATTCTTGAGAGTGAATGCTTGAAGAAACATACTGGCTAGACCCTCCGAGAAGGCTTACGACGTCAAGACTTGGTTGTAAGCTTTGCTCTTGATTCATTTTAATACAATCAATGATGATTTCCTATATCTTGTGTACAATTTACTTGATAGCTTATGATTTCTTGACTTTATAAGTAAATAGATCATTGTTGTTCTCAATTATGTGTTCTGTTGTTTTCTTGTGGTGTTTCAGGTTGATTGCTCATTGAGGAGAAAGAAACAAAAGCTGGAGCAGCGCAACGGAAACTTCATCAACTGTCGGTTTGAGGTAGGCCTCCAATGATGACTATTTAAGGGAATCAATTATTGTTTTGTCTTTGTTATGACTAGACCCACTCTAGGGCTAGAGGGGTTGCCTCTGTCCATAGAGGGAACACTTCCCTTTATCACAAGTTGGCGACCCCACTGGGGATTCCTTTGTATGTTTTTTCTCTTGTTTGGTTTTGTTTGGTTTTGCTTTAGTGTCTCTTGAATTTTGGGGTTAAACCATCAATTTTTTGGGTTACCTGGGTCAATCTGGGAATTCCCCTTACTGCTTGGAAGGATAGCCTGGTGCTTGTTTGGGATTTTGCATTCGTTTTCCATTATTTTTAAGCTCGTCACTAAAAAAAGCTTGACAGTCGCGACGACATTGCCCTGTCTTCGTTTTGTAAACCTGTGCATTGCTGATTCCCTGTCATACAGTCGCGACTGTTCCTGAAATCGGCACGTCGCGGAAGATAGGTGTACTCCTGCGACGACGTCGCTCTGTTGCTATCATCACTCTCGCGATGATTCGCTTATCGTCACAAGTTGTTGGTTATATACCCGCGATGATTCCTATGTAAGTTGTTTTTACAACTTCACCTCCTGAACTCACCAATCTTGTTTATTCCCTGTTGTTTTCCTCTCTCCCATCAACTTGTTTTAATTGCTTTTGGTTAGGGTACTATCTATTTGGTTTCATTGAATGAGTCTTGTGTTTTTAGGCCCTGTGACCTAGCTCTTTCAAGTTTTTGAACCATTTGTCTGGGTTGCTTGTCTATCCAAGGTTCATCCGCAACTGTCTTATTGATTTTCTTGAGGCTTTTTCGTGTCTTGTTTCTTGCTGGTCGATTTTTGGTGTCGATTATTGAGGCAATTTCTTATGATTGATTTGGTTTCTTCACTACTAAGCATAGATTACAATTGTTTGGGTTGATCAATTTACACTCACTCGTTTGTCTCTTTAAATTCAAACAAACAAAAAAAAATCAACATCAAAAGATTGCATTTGTTTAGTATACAAAAGTGAAGGTACATTTGCATTTCAAATTTTCATGATTGAGAAATTAGAAAGCGAATTTTAAAATCTATCATTAGTAGTATCGATGCACTTTAGGGTTGGTGTGTTAATTCATTGTGTTTCTTAGTGCTTGCATTTGCTTGTCTTGGTTCTGTCTTGGTTTGGGAATGAACTTGCTACCTTTTTGTAAGTAGGTGTTCATCGAAATGAAAGATGCTTTACTCATTCTAGTTGCATCCTAGGGTTTTTTGATATACATACGGTAGGGCTTGGAAATTGAAACCTAATTCAAGATCAAATCTAAAATTAACTGAATGAACTTAACAATGTATTGGAACTTAACACACATTATTTAGAGGTCTAGGCTAGAGACGTGATCCAGCGTCGTTAAACCTAGTCACTATTACTTTCGCTTAAGGATGGGTGATTCCTCCTTTTGTGACTCAATAGTTGCCTAGTACGGACTTGTGCTCCTAGTACCGTCGAGTATATATCAGGAGACCCCACTAGGTTATCATCCTACATCCATAGCAAGTCGTGTATGCCGCCTTACAAACCGTAATGCACCAAACACAACATTTGGGAAGATTGACTACTGTACAGAAAGTCCTTGGTCATTTTTCTTTCATTTGAGCACCAAGGTGTATATGTAGTTTTACGGGTTGTTTGATAAACCTTTTGCCTCTCTCTCCACAGTAGTCACTTTCATTCCTTTTCAACTCCTTAAAAGAAAAGGTCCGTCTGAGCACTTGTCCTTTCAGGCTCATTAAATATTCGAAGGCGACTAAAGTCATCTTTTGTCCTTTTCTCGACTCTTTAAAAATGAAAAGGTCAAGTTTTGTTCCTGTGTCATTAAATTTATTCGACCAAGTTCACATTTACCTTGTTAAATCTTGACTATGTTTCAGTTTGCATAGGATTTTTTTCCCTACTCATTTATTTTTCCCTAGAACTTTTTGAGTTAAATCATCCTGGCGGAATCATCGATCCAGTCTCCCATACCAAGTGACCAAGGTTCTGCATCTTCTGTCACTTTTGAGGTACAGGTTGTTAGCAATACTCTTCATGTTACTCGGAGTATTCAACCACTTAACTCTCGCGCTCCGGAAGAAGAGTTTTACGATATTCATTGGAACCCCGTTTGGGAACCTTCTGAAGAAGATTTCCCCGTTACTCCTTCTGGTGTTTTGGTCTCAATGTCTTCCTCTGACATGGATGAGATGAACCCCGTCTCTGCTGAAGAGACCTTTATGGTAAGTGGTGAAATCCCTATACCTACGGAAACTTCACCCTTCCATGTCACCCCTCTTAGTATCACGTTGCCTTTACGCTACCATGCTTTGGCTAATATCATGAGTTCCAGATCTCCCTTTACAAGTTCCATGTGGTCTGATACCGTCACTTCAACCTCAGAACCTTTCACACCCCAGATTCACAATGTGACTGTCACATATGTCCCGACTATTCTGACTGTTTGTGTGGCTTCTTCAGCTCCCACTATTAGTGTTGTCACTGCATCTTCAGTAGTGACCACCATTGCCAAACCTTCAGTTGGTCCTACTGGTGGTGGTCCGTCGGCGTCAGCATCTGGAGTTGTTAATCCCACCAATAGTGTCCCACCTTCTTCCAGTTCCATTCCGGCAGGGTGAACACATGACTAGTACATGCATGCTCTTCAGAATCCGGATCCGTAGAATCCGTCTCATTACTACGATTCTCGAGGAATCCTATTTATCACCCTAGATCCATCCCATCTTAGCCTGCGATTGAGGTTTCTATTCCATTATCAGTTGCTTAGGGCCCAACTAGTTATCACGGTCACCAAGCACAACCTTCAACTTTTCAAGGTCCACCCTATCAAGGTCAGCCATCTTACGGGTAGCCGTCTTACGGACAACCATATTACGGGCAACCTTACCTAGGGCAACTTGTTGGCCCACAAGGACAACCCTTATAGGGACAACCTTCGGCCTTCAGTGGTTCCTCTTTTACTTACTTCTGGCAACCTTCTGGTCAACCAGGATAACCTTACATCCAACAAGGCCAACCTGGTGCCCAGCAAGGTCACCCCTCTAGACAAGTAAGTTAGCCTCAAATTCAGCAAGGCCAACCTATTGTCCAGCCTGGTCCATCCTCTGGACAAGTGGGTCAGCCTCAAATTCAGCAAGGCCAACCCACTGTCCAGCCTGGTCCATCCTCTAGACAAGTGGGTCAGCCTCAAATCCAGCAAGGCCAACCAATTATTTAGCTAGCTCAACCATCTCGTCAGTCAGGTTAGCCTTTAGTTCTGCAAGGTCAAACCATTACCCAGCAAGCTCAACCTTTTGGACAAATGGGTCAGCCTCCATCTCAACCAGGCCAACCTCCTAGCCATCTGGGTCAGCTCAGTTCTCGCAAGGACATTCGTTTGGCCCCGCTCAACCGGGCACTCAAACACTCGTTGTTTCTCAAGCTCCACCTAGTTTCCAAACCCAGTCTGGGCTCGAGACCCAATCCGGTCTCCAAACTAAAGTTGGCTTTAGAACCCAACTTGTTTATCAAATGCAGCCTGGACCCCAGGCACAGTTTAGAGCTCAGTCGTCATATGGTTTTCAAAACATTCAGCAGCCCCAAGGACAACCTCAAATTGCCCCATATCAAAATTATCAATAGCCACAAGTTAATCCTTATCAGAATTTTCAGCAACCGTATGCTGCTCCTGTTGGTCAGGTTGGTAATCAGTGGGCTACTGGTGGTCAAAACCAGGGTCAACCATCTGATTACACTTATAATCCCTATGGACAAATCCCTTACGGACAAAACCCTTATGGGCAAAATCCATCCAGGGAAAATCAATGGGGGCAACTAGGAACTGGATGGAATTCTAATGTTGTTTCTTACCCGCGGCCTCAGATGTCATTCAATCATCAATTACCTTTCTTGGCAACTTTGGAACTGCCAGATGTGTCCAAACTGACAAATGATCCCATTCTTCAGAATCCGTATTGGCCACCGGTTCCAACCAAGATTCCCGGTGATTGTCCCAAATTCGACGGCAAGTCTGGAGAAGATCCCCAAGCTCATGTCATGACCTATCACCTCTATTTTTCATCTAATTCATGGCTTGGCGATTCCATCCAGCTCCGTCTGTTCCAACAGACTCTCACTGGCTCTGTCGTGAAATGGTATATTGAGCTAGCTCACGGAACTTTTCAGGACTTTAACTCACTTGCTATGGCATTTTTAACTCGATTTTAGTTACTGATTTGATATGAAACGGGCATGCATCTCCTGACATCCTTGAAACAGGACACGGCCACGCATATCTTCGATCATATCCATGAATGGAGGAGGCATCGTCGTCTAATTAAGTTCTGGATCCCTGATCAGCTTCTAACTGACTGGTTCACAACTTTGTTCGTCGGTCCGATAGCCCAGGACATTACTATGGGGGCATGTGGAACTGAAGAGCAAGCTATTGCACGTGCTCAGTATCTTGACTTGGTTTACTCCTAGTCTGGTATGCTATATGATTATTTGCCTGATGCTTCACGACCCGGAACTTCCAAAGCTCCGTCAACGCCATCTGTTGATGGTGTCATTGATTCTATTAATGCGTCCTCCAGGAAATATTCTGCAAAGCAAAAGTCTGTTGCTCCAACTGAAAATGCTTCTCAGGCCCCACTCAATCCTGGTAAAACTTCTGAAGTTAACGCCATCCAGTCCACCATGGCGGATAAAACTTTGAAAGGTAAGAAAAAGGGAAAAGGGAAGAATAAGGCTGATCAACCAAAGCAATATTCCCCTAAGCCTCCGGCCGAAGAAGGTGCCAAGTGCAAGCCTAAGTACCCTTGTCTCACTTGTGATGAGGATCACTATACTAAAGACTACCCTAGACGGTCTGAGGTTAGTCATTTTCTAAAAGGAACCCCTGGGACTCCTGCTGTGCTCAAAGAGCCTTTTCCCTCGCAACAGACTCAAATGGTGGCTGATCAACCTCAATCTTCTTCCACCTTCAGCTCTCAAGTCTTCATGGCTGGGATGATTCCCATCCATATTAGTACGTGGTCAAAAGCATATCCTTCACGCACCGGGAAGGAAACTGAAATCCCCTCCAATATTCCTTCATCCAGTACTAGTCCCCTCCATATCGAGCGACCTAGTACCGAGTCAGTCATTCGACCTCCTCCCAAAGGAGTGCTCCAGAAGTCTTCCTACAACCCTAATGCTCGTGTTGCGTAGCACTATAGCATTGTTTAGGATTTAGCCCAAGCACCTTCAGCTATGTCCGCATTAGAAGTCCTCCAGAGCTATTCCTCCCAGAGGAAGTCTTTGTTATCAGCCATTGGTGGCATTGACCCGACCGACTCGGATTTGATCACTTTTGATCTGGATAATCATGTACTAAGGCTGCCTCACCAAATCGCCTTCCTCATTCAATTCATCATCAACTCTAAGAATATTCACCACAGTGTTATTGATGAGGGTGCTTCCACTTGCATCATGTTTGTTGCTTGTTGGAAGGCTATTGGTTCCCCAACCCTGAGTCAGTCTCCCAATACCTCGAAAGCCCTCGATTGGAGATATTCCTGTCCTTATGGTATCCTCCCGCGTTTGCCTGTTACCCTGGAAGGAAAGACAATTGAAGTTGAGGTCGAAGTTGTCGATGCAAATTTAACTTACAACCTCCTCTTAGGACGAAAATGGACATATGCCATGCGAGCCATGGCTTCTTCTCTATTTTTTGTCCTTCGTTTTCCCCATTAAGGGAAAATTGTCACGGTAGACCAATTTTCCTTCTTCGCTTCCTCTTCTTCCGATGGCAACGTGCCTTTTGTGGAGCATACCTCCTTTTCGTATGAGAGTGTGGGCGTTGGACTTTTTAAAGATCCTGCCCTCATGGGTGTCTTTTCACTCCCACCTCTCAACCTCACTCCCATTAATATGATTTTTGTTCGTTCTAATCCTTGGGTCCTTCCTCCCGTTGATCAAATAGAATCTTGGGGCAATGTCATGTCGTTGAGTCCAGCCGAGCTCAACTATGTTGAAATTTTTTCTGCCTCGGCTTCATCTTCTGAACCTGCTCCTTCAAGCAGTGCTCTCAACACATATATACAATCCCCTTGGCTCGGAGATAGCACTTATTCAGATCCCTTACAAGAAATATTTCCTTCTGATGAAGCGATTATCGAGACTATGTCTTTCGAGGAACCTCCTTGGTTTGATCATCACCATCGCTCCTCGTTTCTCCCTAGCCACGAGGTTATGATTACTTGTCTTGAGCAGTTTGCTTCCTGTGTCCCCTCCTAACCCCTTCAGACACCTATTCAAATCCATCAAGTTTTCTCTAAAGGCAACATGGGGAACATTAGCAAACCATACCTATCGACATATCTATTAAACTGGGGGTTGTCGAGAATATTCACATCAGAGTAACCTGTACTCCAAAGGAGATTCAACTTTATACTGATATTTTTAGAGAATTTCGTGACGTTTTCGCTTGGTTGTATGAAGAGATGCCCGGAATTGATCGTAATATTGTGGTGCATGAAATACCTACATATCTACGTGTTAAACCTATTTGACAACGTTTACACCCCATGCACCCCCAAAAGGCTGCAGCTATTAAAGGAGAAGTTGGAAAACTTCTTAAAGTTGGGTTTATTTACCCTATCCCACTTACTGATTGGGTTTCTAATATTGTCCCTGTGACCAAGAAGTAGGGCACTATTAGGGTTTGTGTTGACTACCGCGACATTAATCGTGCCTATCCCAAAGATAACTATCCTACACCTTTCATTAACCAACTCATTGACGATTGTGCTGGAAGTGAGATTTATTCGTTTATGGACGACTTTTCTGGTTACAACCATATCAATATATCGTCTACGGATCAACACAAAACAGCCTTCATCTGCCTGTGGGTACCTTCGCTTATAAGAAACTCCCTTTTGATCTTAAAAATGCTGGTGCTACCTTCAAACGTGCAATGTCTTATGCGTTTCATGATATTCGTCACATTGTGCAGCCTTACCTAGATGACCTTCCAGCTCATTCAACAAAGTGCCATGACCATCCAAATCACCTCCGTGAAATTTTTCTTCGTTGTCGATACTACCGTATCCATCTTAATCTGAATAAATGTGTTTTTTGTGTTGAATCCAGTAGACTTCTTGGGTTTGTCGTCTCCAAAGAGGGCATCCGGTTGGATCCCCTCAAGGTTAAAGCCATTTTAAATCTTCCTCCTCCTGCTTCTTTGCAACAATTGCAGAGTATGCAGGGTAAAGAAAAAAATTTACACCATTTTATTCTAAACTATGCTGAAGTTGCTAAGGGCTATACGCGGTTATTAAAGTGGGATACCTCCTTTGATTGGGATGTCATTGCACAAGAGTCATTCGAGAAACACAAGGCGCTCCTTGTTATTGCTCCATTGTTACATCCGCCTGATTATCACCACAACTATACTCTTATTTGGCCGTCGCCGATAACACCATTGGCATGGTTTTGGTTCAAGACGATGATGTTGGTGCCGAGCATGTTGTCTATTATCTCAGTCACAATTTGCTTGACACGGAAACTCGATATGCCTATGTTGAGAAGCTTGTGTTGGTAGCCACTCATGTTGTCCAATGTTTCCGTCATTATATGCTATCGTGTACAACGATGGTGATTTCTGACTGCAACCCGATGACGTACATCTTGTCACATCAATTGCTGGGGGGGAAATACTCAAAATGGATTGTCATCCTTCAAGAGTTTTATTTGGAGTTTACTACGGCCAAGTCTAAGAAATCTTTCATTTTTGCTGAATTGCTCTGCTCGCTCTCATTTGCTACCGCACCCTCTTGGTTAGAGGACCATATTCTGGACGAGTCTTTGTTCTTGATTAGCACCCTCGATCCCTAGTACGAGGATATTATTGTCTACCTTCAGACGTCCTCCTTTCGTCCTAATTTGTCCAAGGATGCTCGGCGACGTATTCGCCATCATTCTCAGCCTTATCGTATTATCGGGGACACCCTATACCGTCTTGGCATTGACTCTATTCTCCACTGTTGTTTGATGTTTGAGGAAGTTGAATGAGTCTTGAATGACTGCTACTCTTGCACCTCTGGTGGTCATATGTCCGAGTATGCTACTGCCCAAAAGATCCTCCATGCTGGTTATTTTTGGCCATCTATTTTTAAGGATTGCATTCTTGTCATCTGCTCTTGTCATGCGTGCCAAATCTACCAATGGAAGATGTGTGCACCTCCCTCTCCTTTACACCCTATCATTACCGTTGGCCCTTTTTCCAAATGGGGCATTGATTATATGACCTGTAACCTTTGCTCGGCCGGCGGGCATGGGTATATCATCGTTTTCGTTGATTATTTTGTGAAATTGGCTGAGGCGATGCCTACATTATCTAATGATGGTAAGACAGTAGCTCAGTTTTTATTCAATCATGTAATTTCTCAATTTGGAGTCCCTCAAGCTATAGTCATTGATCATGGTTCTCACTTCCATGGTCATATGATGACTGAGTTAACAACCCAGCTGGGCTTGCGTCATGATAGTTCAACGTTGTAATTTCCTCAGGCCAATGGCCAAGTAGAAGTTGTCAACAAGGTTTTGGTCACAATGCTTCAACCTACCATTGGTATGCACAAGTCTAACTGGCATTTGATGTTGTTTTCTGCCTTATGGACCTATCGTACTTCAGTGAAGGATGCCACCGGGTTCACCCTGTTTCAACTGGTTTACGGTCTGGAGGCTACCCTCCCGATTGAATGTGAGATCCCTTCTCTTAAACTAGCTGTCAAATTGCTCCCAAACACTACTCCGGTAGAAGAACGTCTTCTTTACCTAGAGCAGTTAGACGAGACCCATCGACTAGCCTCTTTAGTCATTGAAGCACAGAATAAGAGAGTGAAAACTTACTTCAACCAAATTGTTACCCCTCGTTCTTTCATTGAAGGAGACCTAGTCGTGCTCTACGATAAAGCAAATGATAAGCTGGGGGCAGGAAAATTCGAGCCTATGTGGCATGGGCCTTATATTGTGAAACGCATTTTGCAAAAAGGGGCCTATGAGCTGATCAATTATGAAGGGAATCCTCTAGATAAGCCCTGGAATTGGCTTTACCTTAAGAAATATTATGCATGAACTTCATGCATCTGCTATGTACATATGTGTGTTTTCAGTGTGTGTGTGCATGTGTGGCTTGGTGTGTAGGCATAATTGCCACTTATTGTGTCTTTTTACTTTTTGCGTAGATGTCTGGTACACCTTACATTGATGGTGCCTGCCATAGTACCCGAAATATTTCCTTAGCGACATGGGTGATCTACGATCCTCACGGTGAGTTAGTAGACCTTTAAGGTGTTTGTCTAGGTTATGCCACAAACAATGTTGCTGAATATAGCGTTGTCATTGAATTATTGATCGAGGCTATTAACCTCGATATTCGTGCATTGGTTGTGAATCTGGATTCTCAACTTGTTGTCCTCCAACTTAACGGGCATTATTCCATCATAAACCCTCAGATTTTAAGGTTGTATTTATGTGTGAGATTATTGGAAAGAAATTTTGATTTTATCACATATCAACACATTCCAAGATGATTAAACATATTAGCTGATGCATTGGCAAATCATGTATTAGATAGACATTTACACAATATATAATCAACATTGTATGCAAGCATTTAGACACGGTAATAAACCATAGATAGCATATATAAATATCGTGTGGCGCACCGAGGCGCTCAAAAATAAGTGTGTATGTCAAAAATAGAGTCTGTGTTCACAATACATCTAAGACACATGTCTCTCAAAAATAGCAACAAAGTAAGCCTAGGTGTCTACTGTGGTGGGTTCTGCTCCCTATAGCAGACCACCGCCCGCACTACTTGTCTCAGGAGTCTATGTATCCTAGGTGTCACATTGACAGTATGTCTCTGATACTCCACCGAGACCTCCTCGATCCCCCTATAATCTGGGATCCCATTAGTCATGCCCTCGAGGTTCTAGGCAATCTCCTCCTTCGCATTACTGCCTGGACGAGCCAGAGCCAGCTCTCTGTTGCCCTCCCTCCATGCCGCAGGAGCCAATCCCACGGGTCTCTCTAATCCCACATCTGCAAATAACATAGAAATGACATTTAAGACATATGCATGTAAAAATCCAAAAACATTATAAAAAACAAAAACACATAAATAGTGTGGTGTTTGACCAAGTGTTTTACCTCCCTCGTCCCACTGCTCGCCAGGTGGGACCAGCATGCCAGGATCTCCTCAAAAGTTTGTGCCTGCATAAGGCCAATCCTCGACGTTGATCTTCTGACGATCTAGCCACTCCTGAAATAGTACTCCCCATGATATTGGCCGACCACCACCTCTTCATGGCATCACGTGTGCCCAATCTCTCGCGGTCCCGGCACATACAGGTCCATATCCTATAGCTGAAGTGATGGTATCGGCTCCAGAATGAGCGATATTAGAATGGATCCATATCCAAACTGTTTGGTCTCCCCCCATCAGCACTTAGTCAGTTGCCTCTTCATGTTAAGAGACACTGCGTCGGCCCAATTGTACATGGTCGGAGTGAGGCAATCAAGGGCCAACCGTAGTTGGGTCTACGTTGCCTCATGCTGTGCTTGAGAGCACACTGCTCTCGTAATCATAAACAGTACAGTGGATACAGTGGTTTTTCTGTGCAGAGATAGGGACAGCAGATATGTTTAATGATTAATATATGCTTGGACCATATTTTCTACAAGTCTTCTTTAAGCCCTTTTCCAACTTACAAAAGATGAAAAGATTGTCGATTTTTCCCTTTTAACTCATTAAACGGATTAAAATGCAGTCCACTTTCAGCTCTTTTCTGACCGTACAAACATGAAGAGATCGCCAGACTTTTGTCCTTTCGAGTTCGATACTAGTTATGAAATGACGTGTCTTCGATCGCTCTTTTACTTTTTCAGATCGAGGCCACTAATTATGAAAATTACTCCTTGATCTTAATGGTCAAGAAGTTCTCTCGGGTATTGTTTTCTACTTTTTCGGGCTAGAGGGACACAAATTTATGAAAATGGACCCCCCTGGAGTTTTCTTTTCCGTGTCTTTTTCAAAATCTCTAAACATGAAAAAGACTTTGAGTTTTACCTGTGTCAGACTCATTAAACCCTGACGACATTGGACTCGTCACCATGACAAGACTCGAGCTTCTCCTCCCTAGGGCTCGTTAAACTATTACTAGGTTGGATTCGTCTGAAGGTCGAACTTATATCACAAGCATATGTTATCCCCTTCAAGCTTGTTTTTCAAAAATAATTGGGGTACTTGCTAGCAATGGTGCGGGGAAATTTAGAAGTCGTCTTTGGTTACCTACGGCAGCTAGTCACTCTTGAACATCGACACTTTTGCTTCTCGTCAGGTTGGGATATCCTCACATCGTCATTAGCCTTCCAGGGTTTTGGGTTGCCATTTTGCCTCATTCCATCTGATCCATGTTGTCTCTGTTAGACCTCCGAACCCTTGGTACCAAAATGTTGCCACATTCCGGAGTCGTGTCGCCGATATGTTCAAGAGTATAATACTTCTGCAGTTCACACCCTTACCTCCTCCTTTGATGCTCTGTTTCACCATCTACCACTTGTTCCTTATCTCGCGACGTTGATGGGGGAAACATTATGGCACTCTTGTGACAGATCGCCTCCTGTCGACACCAGCTCATTATCCAAGAGGTTGATCTAGAGATCCTTTTCGGTACCTTGGAGCTTGCATGCCTCAATGGCAAGTTCTTTGCACCCGACGATAGACTTTCATCATTGGTCTTCGATTAGGTGATTCCACGAGTCTTCGACTTCAGCCCATTATCACACTTAGTGGATTGTACTAGCAGTACCTTGAGAGCCATTGTCATTATTGGTGGTTTCTCTCGTGCTTGTTAACGGTTTTCATTATTGACCGGTAATCAAGCGACTTTCTATCATGCTCAACTTCAGCACATTTGTTCGCATGCTAGAATTTGTACTATGATCGGTTAGTTTTTCAAGACCTTGGACTAAGCTTACATATGTTCGGGCTGTGTGGATTGGTTCGTGATTACATACATGACTCTTTGATTGGATGGATGCGACCATACCTTTATCATTATATATGGTCTCATTAACTGGGTGGCTACGTCCATACCATAGACCAAGTTTCATATGTCATTTGGATGGTTGTGCCCATGCCTAGACTACATGTATTTCACTATCAGAGACATCATTTGTACTTGCGCTTGCAGGTTCTTCAAGGTGGTGTTCCAGTTCAGTCATTGTTTTGTAAAGCATTTCACCCCTCCCACTCTCTCAAGCTTCATGCTTTAGGGGACATCTGTTACACAGTAATTTGTCATTGTCCTCACCTTATTCCCTTTGTTGTGTCATGTATCAAATACACATGTCCATATCTTCCCACTTATGCAAAAAGATTAAACAATGCTCTATGATGTTGAAGAACTGACCCTTTTTCCTAAATTTCTGCAACGTCGCTAGTAAGCCATTAAAATGTGCGACGATCCCTTGTCATGAACAGTCTAGTCGCAACACCATCGCAGGTGTACACCTGTTTCCTGCGACGGTCGAATTTTAGGGCTCAGCGCAAGGCTCCCAGAATTGGCGAATTTGTTCAAACAGTTGGCCTTTTGGGTGTTTCCAAAGCTAGTTGTTGGGCCAGTTTGGGTCGCTTTTCCTCCTCTGGGATGGTGGTTCCACCTCTTGTGCAACCTCCCTTAAGGATAAGCTCCCTCTCCCTCATTTCATGGAGACTCCTTCGCCTATAAAATCACTCACCATTGTTATGATATGCTAGTTCTTTAGTTGGGCAGTGCTGGTTATTTCTTTTGAGTTTGCTTTGAAACTAAGTAGATAGCTTTGGTGTGAGTGTGACAAGTGTGGGATTGCTAATAGTTTGGTAATAGTTTGTGGAGTGCCTTAACCTTGTATTAGATCTTGTGAGTGAGAGAGAGATATCATCTATTTGGGAGACCCATTCTTGAGAGTGAATGCTTGAAGAAACATACTGGCTGGACCCTTCGAGAAGGCTTGCGGTGTCAAGAATTGGTTGTAAGCTTTGCTCTTGATTCATTTTAATACAATTAATGATGATTTCCTATATCTTGTGTACAATTTACTTGATAGCTTATGATTTCTTGACTTTATAAGGAAATAGATCATTCTTGTTCTCTATTATGTGTTTTGTTGTTTTCTTGTGGTGTTTCAGGTTGATGGCTCATTGAGGAGAAAGAAATTGAAGCTGGAGCAGCAGAATGGAAACTTCATCAATCGCCAGTTTGAGGTAGGCCTCCAAAGATGACTATTTAAGGGAATCGATTATTGTTTTGTCTTTGTTGTGACTAGACCCACTCTAGAGCTAGAGGGGTTGCCTCTGTCCGCAGAGGGAACACTTTCCTTTATCACAGTGCCTTTGAGGTACCATAAAACATGCTTAGCTGCCTTCCAAAACAATTTGGTTGGCCTAATAATAGCTTGGCTCAGTTAGTTTACTACAAAGCACATGTCTAGTCATGTGTTCATAAGATACATTAGTGAACCCACTAATTGTCAATAAATGGTAGCATCCACTTCTTCACCTGAAGTGGCATCCTCCTCCTTCCTCTAGTTTGTCGCTAGAGGTATCTCCAAGAGCTTACAACTCTGCATGTAGAATATCTGTAGTATATCATTCGCATACTTTCCTTGAGACACAAACAATTCCCCATTTCTTTGCCATACTTCCAACCCAAGGAAGTAGTGCATGAGACCCTTGTCCTTCATTTCAAATTCCCTTGCAAGGTCATCCTTGCAAGATCTGATCAATTGCTCACCACAATTTAAAATAAAATCATCAACATATAAGACAATAATAAGCAATTTACCTTCTACCAATATGTGATAGAGAATTGTATCTGCTTCACTTTTATTGAAGCCCAAACTAGTGAGACAGTTTCCAGTCATGGTGTACTAAGCATGGTGTGCTTGTTTGAGACCATACAAACCTCGCTTGAGTCTGCACACATGAGACTCCCAATCAAATGTATAAAAACCTTTTGGTTGCTCAATGTAAACCTCCTCCTCAATAATCCCACTAAGAAATGTTGTATTTACATCAATCTGGTGGATCTTCCACCCCATTTGCGCAACTAGCCCAAGAATTGATCTAATGGATGAGTACCTTGCTATAGGAGAAAAGGTCTCCTCATAGTAAATTCCCTCAACTTGAGAGTACCCCTTGGCCACAACCTTGGCCTTATACTTCTCTATGCTTTCATTTGCTGCATGCTTAACCTTGAAGATCTATCTCGAACCCAGAACTGATTTATCTGTCAGTCCTGGGACCACTTCCCAAACACTGTTCATTACAATGGATTCATACTCTTCCACCATTACATCAACCCATACAGGTGTCTCTAATACTTCCTCGAAAGAGGATGGCTTAGTCTATACAAGCTTAGTCATTAGAGCCATGTAGCCAGTGTATCAATAAAGTGACCTCTTATGCCTATGCAAATTTGAAGAAGATTCCACATTCTCCCTCCCATCCTACATAAGTCTATCAGCTTCCCTGGTTATTTTTATGCCTTCTCTAGATGTTTGTACTTGAGTGGATGTCTCCACTCTCTGCTCCTCTACTTGTGGTTTCTCCACAATTTCCATGGGCTCTTCCTTTGGAGCTAAAATCTTCTCTTCTTGTGGGATATGAAGCTCCCTCTCAAGAGAGCACCGCATTGCTTTCTCCTCATCAAACTTTACATCCCTTTGCTCAACTGTCATTCTGAGGGAAGGTAAGTACAAACAGTAGTTTTCAAGAGTTTTTGTGTAACCCAAAAATACCCCCAACTATGTTGTCAGCTCAAGCTTCTTCCTTGATTCTTTGGAAACATGGTAGTAAATAGAGGCTCCGAAAATCCTGAACTGCGACAAATCCGAATTTCTCCCCAAGAAAGCCTCCTTCAGTGTAATGATACCAAGAATCTGATGAGGACTCTGGTTCTGCAAATAGATTATTTTGTTGCATGACTCATCCCACAAATGCAAAGGTAGTCCTTGGTCATGCAACATAGCCCTCGTAACTCCCACAATGCTCTAGTTCTTTCTCTCAGCTATCCAATTCTGTTGTGGGTTGTGGGGTGATGTTAACTCTCATCGAATGCCTTCTTTCATACATAAATTTTTGAATTCATTCGAAACATACTCACCTCCATTATTACTCCTAAGAGCCTATACCTTCTTGCCAATTTCTTTCTCAACTAGTGCCTTGAATTCAACGAACTTGGAGAATGTCTCATCATTATACCGTATGAAGAAGATTTAACACTTCCTTGAGAAGTCATCAATAAAAATGACAAAATATTTGTGTCTGGTAGTGGAGGTTGTCGAGAATGGTCCATAGATGTCAAAGTGGACTCTTTCCAAGACTACATGTGTTTGTTGTCTCACTCATGGAATGTAGATTTCACATACTTCCCCAAGGTACATCCTTTGCATACATCTTGTTTCTCAATTTCTCCTTTGGAGATTCTAGTGGTTATTTGTTGCATAATCTTTAAGGTGCCATGATGCAAATGGCCAAGTATTTTGTGCCAAAGTTTACCAACATCACATCTTTGCACTTTCTCTACTTTACTGCTTAATGCAACACAATCTTCCACATCTAGCTTATACATGACCTTCACAAGAACACTGATCTGTTTCTTCTATCCTATGGCTATGTGTCTCAGGAATGATTTCCCTTTGCTGAATATCACATCATAACCATGGTCTTCCAAAACTGCAATAGATATGAGATTTTTCTTTAGGCTTAGAACAAGCATGACATCCTTGAGTCTGAGAGGAGAGATTGACTCCCTTTGAAAGATGACTGTACCAATCTAGGTCGCGATGTACCCTCCATCATCCCCCAACTCGATGTTCATATGGAGATATTTCTCCTCCAGGTCACTGAAAAACTCTATACACCCTGTCACACAAAACAATGCACCTAAGTCCAAGTACCCCACACACCCCATCATTGTGTTATCCATGCATGCGATAAGGGTGAAATCAAGCTCGAACTATGAAGCCAAAGCTTCATCTACTGCTCCTCCTGAGGTATTCTTTCTTGACTTTTCGTGTGGACACTTCATAGCATATTTCCTGAATTCATGACAATTGAATCATTTAATTTTGGACAAATCTTTCTTCTTGCCCCCTTGGTTGGATTCTGGTTTGGTTTGAGATTTTTTCCCTTCTCCCTTCTTTCCCTTTCAAACTAATGCAATTTTTTCTTCATCCATTCCCTTGAATGAATTCCCATCTCTGGTATTTCACCTTATCTCTTCTTGTACCAAATAAGACCATGATCATTCCCAATTCGGTAGTTTCTCCCTCCCATTCACAGAGTCTTGGTAGCTATGCCAACTTTTGAGAAGGCCTAGAAGAGCTAGGCTTACCAAATCATATTTTGCAATGTTAAAACCAACCCCACCGAGTTCAACACAAACTTGTGTAAATCTTCTCAGATACTATGGGATAATGTCATTCTAATACATCTTAATATTTCGAAGTTTATCCTTGAGCACCAACTTCCTATGGGCACTATTATTCTCAAACAATTATGTCCATGTCTACCACATTGTGAATGTAGTTTCTTTCCCATGGATATTTGAGACAATTTGATCCCATACTCCCTCCAATATTATTCTCCTCTCCTTGGCTACATATTTTTTCCAATGAGCTAGGTTCTGTGCATCAGATGCTTGTGGTTTTGCAACATATGTCTTGATGTATTCTAGCAATCCATTGTCATCCAACAACGTCTCCATGCGATCCTATCATGCAATGAAATTAGAGTTTCCTTCCAAGGCATACTCTACTCTCAGCCCATTGAAGGCCAGATTCCCAACTCTGAAGAGATCCTGCTACACTGAACTACAAATTCGAACCTGCTCATAAATAACTTCGAAATTCCTGTTCTAATGTGAATCCTAATCTAATACCATGTAGAAATTATGGTGTAGAATTGTAACTGCTGATGAAATTTTAATCAAAATGACAAGACACAATCCTACTCTACTGCTCTGCAGAGATTAATTCACAATTTAGAACATCAATCACAAACATGCAATGACAAATAACACACATGCACATAGTATTTTTCCAAGGGAAATGTAACCACCCTCCTCCCACATCTACCTTAGTAACCGACCAACCAAGGTAAACATGTGACAAGAGGCTACTATGATGGGATTCAACCTCCCTGGTGAGCTTAAGGAAATGGAACCGACGAAAACACATCAACCATACCATCCACATTAGCAACAACACTCCCAGGAGGCAACCCAACCATTCAAGCATCCTGCCTCTGGGTCCCACTAAGTGTTTAGACCTCTAGACCTATGGACACTCTCATGCTATGGGAATACCATCGTCCTGGGACCTCTATACCCTCCCACAAGCCTGCATGCCTGCATCCAGGGACTTTTCCCAATAGACATGTGCCAGCTTCCGCGGAATTTAAGGCACTTGTTGACACCTAATCCTTGTGATTGGGTGAATTTATGTAAATAAAATTAGAAATATGAACAGTCATCGAGAGATGAATTGAACAGTCTCTCCCTCATGTATATAACAAAGACTTACTTGATGGAAAATAACACACGAATCATTTTTTGCCTTATGGAGTTACTGCCTGGCCTGACATGGTATCAGAGCCAGCTCCATTTTTTTAGCTATTATGCCCTTTGTAACTCCCTATTCTACTCCTCTGCTCCTCTGCTCTCCATTCAAAATAGTTATCCATACAAAACGCTACCTGTTTATAAACGTTGGTAGCCTGCGCATGACATTCACCTGAACGTTTCTCCACTTATTCTCTGTTGAAACGCTCCTCTGCCACAACCCAGCCATATCCTCTGTAGTGTCTAGCGCAGCATTTGGACAAACCCTGTATTGAATGCGTTGTTACGCTGCTCTCTCGTGTCAAAGCGCTGCATATTGCGCTGCTCCTCCATCCTCAAATTAGGTATAGCATGACATCCTGCGAGTACACCCCGACCTGGTTTGCTCACATGTCCTTAGCTAGCTTGATTTCCAGCATATTCCACTGTCTCTACCAGCGGTCGAGCACGTCGTAATCTTTAGAAAATCATGTAGTTGTCAAATATAAAAGGGATGAGCTTATGAATATGGCAAGAAATGTGATAACCACTAGGAATTTGTTGCAGAACTGTGTAAAGACCAGCAATGATGATAATAATAGAAAGGTCCAATCTGCGACCATACTCTTTACCTAACTTACTTTCTCTTTTTGGGGTGTGAAATTTCAGGTGATAACGCTTGCAATTTTGTGGCAACAACATTAGCATGGTAGTACATCACAACAGTTGAACTAAAGTAGCACAGGTTGCTTATTTCTTGGGCTCGTTTGCGCCTCCCGGGGCATTTGTTTGGCTGGAGTATGTGTTGTTATGAGTCATTTGTGTAGCTAGCCTATTGTTGAAGATTACAATCATGCTTAACATTAAGTCTTCATCTTACTGGTAGTTTCATCTCAATGGCATATGCACTGATAAATTTTAAATGATCGAGTTGTGACACAATATCTGATAATTGCAAATTGGCATCGTTGGTTTTATATGAAAGAGAACAGTATTATGCATGGAATTGAGAGTCCAAATACGTTTGTTCTACGTTCTTCGGCCTTTTAGTGGACGCAGTGCTTTATGCTGTTGAGGGTATTTTTTGACTTAGTACACTGCCATATTCTATGCTTTAACATTGTGCAGATGAATGCAAATTGATATTTGAATTTGTTGTCCCATTATATCAGATGTATATTTTTCCCTATTAGGAGTAAAATTTTGCAGCAGAAGTGTTTGTTACAGAATGCATTCAATCATATCCATGGTGGAAATAGTTCTCACTGGCAAGGAGAACTATCCTGAATGGTCCCGGATGATAAAACACACCCTCATTTTCAATGAGTTGTGGAAAGAAGTGTGTGTCGGAGACAGAGACAATGAACCAGTACAGCCTACCTCAGACAAAGAGCTCATCATTTGGGAAAAAAATAATAGCAAATCTTATGCATTAATCGTAGAATCTGTAAATGAAGACGTGAGTCGCCATATTCGTCATATTCAACTGCCTTTGAAGCCTTACAAAAGTTGAAAGAACTCTATGACTCACATTCTGCACTTGAAGTTGTTCAATTCATGATTACACTCTTCACTCTTGAACTGCAAAATAATGATCCTCTTGCTCTTGCATCTGAAGTAAAGTCTATAATGCATGATATCAAATCCACTAAGGTTGAATTGGATATTCCTCTTATTGCTTTTCTCAAGGCACTTTATCCTACTTACT
>APFE030302760.1:0-11200 GCA_000404065.3 Pinus taeda
TGGATCCCAAAACCGGGACTACTAGCTTGATTTTTCATTGTGTTCCTTTCAATGTTACAATACATATTTATACATGCCAAAGAATCCAATACCATGGACTGAAAACCATCGCATCCAAAACCATGCACAAAACCATAGGTATGTTCGCCCAACCTAATATAGGGTCCAATTTTTTTTTTCTTGGGGCAACGCTACCCGTCCCCCTCAAACCCCTAGGACAAGGGGGGTTGCCACCCCCCTATTGCGGAATCGATGCAGCAAAGTGGGAACACCTCCCCCCCTCTAACCCCCCCGCTTAACTACGTGGGCTAGTCGTGGAAAGAATATAACGCAACCCAACATAACTTGCGTCTTTAAAAGACTATAATTGCATTGACATTTGAAAAAGGAAGAGAATTTTTTGTTGTTGAAAGGACTAATAGATAAGTGCTTGTGAAGAAATTAGGAATTGGAATGCATTTTCCATTAGTTTATTTTTTTGAAAAAGTAAGGTAATGAAAGATCATTTCATTTTCAGTTGCTTGATTGTTTGCATTGGATTGAGTAGTTTCTACCCTCTCTAGTGTAGGCATTTCATCGAATTGAAAGGGTCTTGTCTCATTTAGTTGCATTTAAGGTTTTTTGAGTAGCATTGCTAAGACCTGAAAACCGAAACATAAATCAAGATTAAATTTAAAATGAGTTCAATTAACCTAAGGTGCATTTGACATTAATGATCATATCTAGAATGTCTAGGCTAGAGACATGTTCCGATGTCTTTAAACCTAGCAGTTATTGTTAGCTTCGGCATTAGACAACGCTAGTACGAATTTGTGCTCCCCGTACTGTTGAGTATATAACGAGAGACCACACTAGGCTGCAATCTGTTTATCCTTATGAAGTCTTGTCGACCACCTTGCAAACGTGATACACCGAACACAACATTCAGGGAGATTTCCTGCTCATACTTCTTGGTTCGCTAGGAGGTATTATGCAGTTCACGGTTGCCTCGTAATCCTATTTAACTAGATCATCTAGAGAAATCATTTGATCTTTTTAACTCAAACTTAGGTGATCATTCAAGCACTTTTCCTTTTGAGCTAGTTTCCAATCGAAAGCGATAGAGTCATCTTTGTTTCTTTCTCGACTCTTAAAAAATGAAAGAGCATCAGTCTTTTGTGTGTCTCAATAATTGATTGCCCACGATCCAAAACAACCTGTTAGTATTTTTTGAGACCAAATTGTGAGTTTCATTAAAAGAACATTTTAAAGCCTTGAAGTTATTTGTTTCATCGACTAAGACAAGGTCATCGTGGCTGAACCATCTGCTTCACCTAATTCCTCTTCCTCTCCTTCATCTGAAAGATTGTCTGAGGAGTCATTTCCTGAGTTACCAGAGTCACTCGAGGACCAAAATGTTGAACTCACAATTTTTTTGAGTGTTCAACCATTGTCATCTCATCCTCCGCCTACTTTCGATACTGGGTCATCTGCTGATCCTGGCCTGGAATCTCCAAACAATCCCGTTCAAATTCCAGAGAACTCGTCGACCATTGATGGTCAGCTTAGATTAGTTATCTATCTTTGAACCCTCTGTTTGACCCTGTTGTGATATCACTACAACATCCTTATAGTTTGTATGACCAGCCTAGTGTTCCTTTGGAACTATTCCCTCATACTCATTTGACCATTCATTGTCATTTGTTTTCGAACATGGAACCCGAAGGTGATGCTCCAGTCAGACCTCTAGATGAGTTCGAAGTTTCTACTCCATACACTATTGAGGGGGAAGAATTGCAATTTGAATTTCTTCCTGAGGGTTTCCCTTTTTTAGAAGGCATTTCTTCCAGTTTTCCACCCAACTATGTGTCATTGGCGCAATTGGTTTCAGGTACACCTAGTGCCTCATCATTTTACCATAATCTTGTATGGGCATCAGGCGCCAAGCCTACATTAGGTCTGTTCGTTATGAACACGACTTCCCAACATGCTGTTACTTTTGTCTCGGTGCAACCTACCATTCCGAATACTCTTGTATCATCATTCCCAGTTACCCGTCAGGCACAACCGATAGTTTCAAAGATTATCTCTGTCAGTTCCTCCATCCCGCTAGTCAGTGGATAGATTGTGCCACCACGTGGGGGGAAGAACTTGAATGTTTCTATGGTGTCAGGTGCCACTATTGTGAGCAGCTCACAAGCTCACATGCTTGGTATAAACCAACCTTCTTTTGGTATTATTTATAACCCTGCTGATCCCACCGGATCAAGCAATGTCTAGTACCATCAAGCTCAGAATCCTATTGGTCTGTTTGGATTGAGAAATGTTCAGTATGAGCAGCCCTATGGCGCTTAGGTCCAATACCAAAATTCTTACATTCCATATGGTTCTCAAGGAATGGTTAATCAATCTTACACCCTCCAATCTGGGCAATACATCCAGCCCAGCTACGACCAGATTTAGTTTGGCAATTTCCCGGGCACTGTTCAAGTACCCTTGCAACAGTAAAGACAACCTCTACAACAATAAGGGCAACCTTTGTTACCACAAGGGCAACCCTTTTTGCAGCAAGGGCTCTCTACGTAACAGTAAGGGCAAATTATCTCGCAGCAATGTCACCTGCAACAACCACAAGGTCAATGCTTACCATAGTTGCACCAAGCTGCGTAGCAGTAGATGCAATATTCTCCGCACACCTCTCAACCCATGTCATCACAGGGCCAACCTCTGCAGCCCTAGGGACAAATTTTGCAATCGCAAGGTCAACCCTTGCAACAAAAAAACCAACTAGGGCAACAACAACCCTTTTATACATATCAACAAGGTCAACCCTTGCAGGGGCAGGGTCAAGGTCGAGTCCTGCAGCAGCAGGCTCAAAATTCTCATGTCCTAGGTCAACAGGTTCAAAGTCCTGCTAGCCAAGGGCATCAGGTACAAAATCCCTATGTCCAAGGGCAACAAGTGTATCAACCTTATGCCCAAGGACTGGAAGTATAGAACCCTCTTGTTCAGGGATAAGAGGTTCATCAACCGTATGTTCAAAAACAACAGTTCCCATATCCATATTTCCAAGGGAAACAGGCTCAACAACCTTTTAACCCGTAAATTTCTTATCAACAACCTATGTTTGGACATCTCCAAGGTATTTAACATCAAAATCCTCCCTATGGTTAAGGTAATCTGCAATGGGGGTAGCTTCAGATTCCATATGGCCAAAGTCCCCCAATGTGGGGCCAAAATCCTTACCAACAGGGATGGGCTCCTCCCTATGGGCCCGCTTATTAACCTCCCATGCCTTTTACCACTCAATTACCTTTCTTGGCTACACTCGAGTTGCTAGATGTATCGCGCCTTATGAATGATCCGATCCTTCATTCATCGTACTGGCCTCCGGTGCCGTCCAAGATACCAAGTGATTGCCCAAAGTTCGATGGGAAAGCTAAAGAGGATCCTCTGGCCCATGTGATGACATATCACCTCTGGTGCTCATCAAACTCATACGTGGACGATTCCATACGTCTTTGTCTTTTCCAATGAACCCTCACGGGTGTTGTAATGGAATGGTACATCAAGCTACCTCGAAGTACTTACCATGACTTTAACTCTTTAGCCATGGCTTTCCTCATGCATTTTCTGTTGCCGGTTCACTATGAAACTGGCACCTATTTTCTCACATCGCTTAAGCAAGATACTGCGATGCACATTTCTGATCACATCCATGAATGGAGATGTAGATGTCACCGAATCAAATTCGAGATTGTTGATCAGTTGCTCACTGAATGGTTTACCAAATCATTCGTAGCCCTAGTTGCTCTTGATATAGATATGGGTGTATACGTCACTGAAGAGCAGGCCATCGCTCGTGCCGAGTACTTGGATCTAGTTTACTCTCAGTGTGGCACTTTATACAAGTTATTACCTAATGCTCTGTGGCCATCATCTGATCCCGTAGCATCAAAGTCACCAGTTGTTCCTCCTATTGATGGACTTATTGGTTTAGTATCCCAAACCCCCGCAAAAACTTCTTCCAAACAGAAGTCGGTCTCAAATTCTATACCTAATAGTTCATCTCAGAATCCACCTGGCCCTAGTAAAACCTCAGAGGTCCATGCTTTCTAGTCTACCGCAGTGGAGAAATCCTCGAAAGGAAAAAAAGGCAAAGGCAAAGCTAAAGCCGATGCCCTGAAACAGGGTCCTCCCAAATCTTCTGCTGGCGATTCTTCGCAATAGAAACATAAGTATCCCTGCCTCATTTGCGAGGAAGATCACTACACTAAGGATTGTCCTCGATGATCCAAAGTTAGTCGCCTACTCAAAGAGACCCCTTCTGTCCTCAAAGAGCCATTTCCGTCTCAGTAGACCCAAATGGTAGACCAACCCCAATCTACTTCCTCTAGATCTCAAGTGTTGATGATGAGCATGCTTATTAATGTGGGTACCCAATCGAAAGACTATCAAACTCCAGCTCCAGTAGCTGGAAAGAGAAAGAAGTTCCACCTTCTTCTTCTACCTCGAGTTCTAGCCCTTTGCATATTGAGCAGCCTAACCCTGATTCCGCTATGCGACCACCCTCTCGAGGTGTACTGCAGAAATCCTCGTATAATCCCAACGCCCAAGCTGCTCAGCACTACAAAATTGTTGAGGATTTAGCTCAGGCACCATCAGCCATGTCGACTCTTGAGGTACTCCAAAGCTGCCCATCACAGCAGAAATAATTGTTGTCATCTATTGGGGGCATCGATCCCACCGACTCCAATTTGATATTTTTTGATCTAGAAAACCATGTTCCATGGCTCCCTCATCAGATTGCCTTTCTTATTCAGGTAATCATCAATGATAATACCATCCACCGCACTGTCATCAATGAAGGTGCTTCCACCTACATCATGTCAACCACATGTTGGAAGGCTATTGGTTCCCCTACACTGAACCAATCTCTGAACACTATGGAATATTTCTATGGGCACGATTCACGCCTTCGGTGTTTTACCTAACCTTGCCATCATCCTAGAAGTCAAGACAATGCAAGTCAAAGTAGAAATTTTTGATGCCAATCTCAATTATATCTTTCTTTGCCTCTTCCTCCTCAGATGGCAATGTTTCATACGTCAAGCACTCTGGTGCTCCCTATGAGAGTGTGGGGGCAGGTCTTTTTAAAGATTCTTCCTTAATGGGAATTTTTCCACTCCCACCTCCTCAGGTTGACTCTGTCAACATGATCTCGGTCAAATTTGATCCCTAGGTCATACCTGCACCAGATTTCATTGATACTTGGGGCGAGGTTATGCTGCTTAGTCCCACTGAAGTCCATTATGTGGAAATTGTTTCGACTTCGAACTCTGCATCCTCTTATTCTCATATGTCAAAGACCTCTCTTGATATGTACTCTCAATCCCCTTGGCTTGGCACTTTGGAATCGTTTGATCCCTTAGCCTGTTAGGGTCCTATACTAATAGGATTCATAATTTTGAATTGGCTATGGTTAGTCTTGTAATATTGTACATGCTTTTGCTTTCTGCAAAATGTTTTCCATATTAAAAAATTAAAAAATGTAAAGAGGGTATGTCCTAAAAGAATAATCAAAGGACAAAAAGAAAGAGAAAAGATCAAAAAAGTGAAAAATATGAACCCCAAATAGAAATAAAACAGATCATGAAAGTGTGCAAATTCAAATGCCACTACTTTTTACTTTACTATGCAAAATAATGGTTCTATGCAGCTTGTTAGAAATACCACAATCCATGATGGTCAAATAGCTTAATCTTGACTAATTCATGCTTTAAATTTCATGTTGATAGATACAAAATAAATATCTAGCCAAAATGTTTAACCTTGACAGATCAGTAGTTAGGTAGAGAAATAACAATTTGCTCATCATCTTAATTTGGGCCATTGGAAGTTATAAGGTTATAATTAGATAGTTTGCTTGTCAAAAGAAAATGAAATAAAGGGTCATCAAGCTCAAAAGCACCCAATAAAGTGAAGAAAAAAATGTTAGGATAAATAAAGGGTAGGTAGAAGAAAGTTTGCAGATGCACAAGGTTGTTGACTCAAAAGCATATTCATCATGCTTAATCCTATGTTTCATGTGCAGAAGCATTTATGAGAGTGAAAATATATTCACAAGATTGTTTGATTAATTTCCCCTCATTTCGTTTCACCCCCACATACTTAATAATTTCCCCATTATCCCATCATTTCTTATAAAATACCCTTTTACCCATCATTCTAACCCTTACCCCTTGGTTTCGCACATTCCCCTAGGAATTACCCTGCAAAAATCATTCCCTTACCCAAAACCCTTTTCCCTGGTGTGAAACCCATTCCACATTGCAAATATTACCTTCCCACCTTATTAATTTCCCTATTTCCCTTCAAAACCCCCTTATCCTAAGTTTTTATCCCCCCACATTATTTAATTAACTCCCTGAATCATATTTCCCTGACAAACCCTTTTAACCCACCAACCCTTGGTGCAGTTAAAAAACCCCGCCACAATAACCCCTGGTCCCACTCCATTAAACCTGTTGCTTATATTTAATCCCTACCTTATTTAATAATTAATTACACTTATTTTTAATTAAACCTCGGGCCCCACAAATCCTTTTCCTGATTCCCTCTATGCATCTTAACCACGCGACAGCCGTCCGATCTCCCACCCCTAGATCTGACGGTGCACATCCATATCACAAGGGTTCACGGCTCGATCAATAGTAGCCCGAGAGCACGCGAGATTCTCAGTTTTTCCTGGGTACTGTTCTACTATGTCGTAGCCCCATGCTAGATCGCATGCTCACAAAAAATAACACATGCCCTCCAAAAGCAATGCGATGGCCTAGAAAATGACCTCCTCACCTATTCCAAAAACCGCCCGTTGTTCATTTATACTTTTCGCACCAAAATGTGAACGTTACCCATTAAAATGCCGGAAAAGCCCCAATTCACTCTTTTCGCTTGTTTTAACTGTAATTGCTGCTTAAGCCATTCTGCGACACCCTGAACCTCTGCAACCAAAATTGACCACCGTCTGCTGCCTGAAGAAGCTTCAAACACCCAATTCAAGCAACCAGTTCACAATTGAAGCTACTGTACCCTCTGCATTCACCATTGAAACCAATTTGCAAACCAGACTGCGGGAAAGCTAGAATGACCTTCAATTTGAAAATGTACAGTCTAAATAAAAGCTTAATTAATTGAAATTAATTAATATATTTGCCTAAATTGAAGAGTAACTTACTTGTATACCCAAAACACTTCTTTTACCAACTGTAATTACCATTCCACTGTACCAGAACTCATAAAACTCATTTCTAGAATATATTCAAGCCTAATTCATATCGGTAAACTCAGTCATGGCTTCCCAAACCTCTTTGGACATGAGACCTCTGTCAACCCCTCACCTGGACATTGACCACCTAGCATTAGCCGACAAATATTTTCAAATAAAGGATACTGCTTCACCAACTTACCTTCTAAAGCTGCACTACTATAGTAAGGACAAGTTCCTAAACCAAACTGATGACATCCACCTTTGGGAATATAATTTACCCAAATATTTGTTTCCAGAAGTGCACCCTTTCCCAGATATCATCCATTTCTATCATGCTTGCTACATTCCTAGCCAAAGAGCTATTATTGCCCCTAACCAACAACTGTTATTTACCATCATTGCAAAGTCTATTAAACAAATGTTGCAGGTCCAACCAAGCCCTAATGAGACCCTATTGTCTATTGGAGACTTGCTGGACCTATATGTCAAACTAGACCTGGCTAAAATAATGCAAATTTTCCAGACTTTCATCATAGAAGACCGCCATACTCCCACAGATAGTCCCCCTTATGCTACCACCATTTTTTAGAGAGTGGTAGACATATAATTACCATGCTCTCTTGCATCTTAGGATATACCTCAGATGAGCATGTGGATGAGGTTATCTTGGCCTTTCTTTCCATATTTAGCCTAGGAAAGCCTCTTGCTGTCATTTACAACTATGCTCAGTTCATTGCAGACAGGGTGCATGAACAATTCACTAGACTACCAACTGAGAGAGTCTTCAAGTACTCCTTTGTGTTATTTCATATGCTTTTATATTATCAATCAGATAAATTCCCTGTTAGAATCCAGAAGTTGGATACCAAGGGAAACCAGAGATCAGTTGTTTATTAGACACCCTTGATCTAGTAATACTCCACTGCATTCACCTATAAGGACTTCATCGATTCATTTGTCCATCCAGTCATGAACATGCTAACCAGTAGCCCTTAGCCCATAATCAATCAAGAAATCAAAAGGGTGTTACATTTGGCCAAGAATAGCAAGGTGGGAGACTGGTATTTGTACCAGAACCACACAGAAATTAGAGTTTATGGATTTCAATTTTCCCTTTATAAACTGCTCAAATACCTCCCTATGAGGATATTTCCACTGGAATATTTTACGTAGATCATCAATTTAGATGAAGTCAACTTCCTAGAAGCTAGGAAGAAAACCCAATTTAAAATGAAAAACAAATTGGGCCCCTTCATTTGTAATAAAAGAGAGGCTGGACTAGAGGTTGACAAGATGTTGCAACAAATGAAATTCAAGAACAAATTTATGTGGCAGTATGACCCTCATGGGGTCATAAATAAGTTGAGAATCGAGGTCAAATTGGGACCTTTCATCCACCATCCTCGACCTAATATTGAGAGGTTTTCCAACCAATCAGAATGGTTGGAAAACAAATTAATTGACATGGATAGCATAGTAGTGGATGTAGAAAATACACTGATTGATGTTGAGAAACAAATTGATCAAAGTTCTTTCTTGCAAGTTCCAGAACTAGGGGAACCCATGAATATTACTCTTGTCTTACTGACCCCAACAAATGAGGATAGAAATCCAAAGAGAAACCAGGAGGAGGGTTCTAGTTTTGCTATGGAGACCACAAATGAGCATTTTGAGCTCAGAAAAAGGCCCAAGCTGAATCCTGTGATGAAATAGGAAGAAACCATTGAATCAGTGTAAATCATTGACACCGAAATAATGGTGGGAAGAAGCAAAGGCACAACTACTTCAGGAGAAACACAATAGCCATCAACATCTAACACCCAACTGATTGAGAGATAGGTCAGTGTTGAGGTTTCTTCTTTCACCAGGTCAGTAGATAAATAAAAGGACATTAAGGACAGGTACAAGGAGATTAAGTTAAGAAATGAAAAGTTGAAGGCTGAAACATATGCCCAATACCTCAAGCACACACGAGCTAATCAGAGCAAGCTGATGTCAGCTTTGACATCAAAGCGTGGAGAATGAAAGCGTCCTTCATGAAACCAACTTTCCAATAGCCAAAGACATTAGCTGATTACAGAAAAATGGACTTTGAGGTGTTCAAGAGGGATGGTCATCCCATTAACTAGATAGAACTTTACAAACAGGCTGGAGAGATGATCTACTCCACCCTGATAGGAAAGGCCATGGCTGCACATAAGATGCAGGGTTCACTAGACAACGTTACAACCCAATATAAATTGGAAAGAACCTCCTCACAGGCCAAGGATCCAAATGACATCAAACCCGCTGAAAACGTTGATCAAGAAGAAGAATGGGGATATAGTAGCTCTCAAAAGACAACTAAAACTACCTCATTCAGAACACCCACAGACAAAAGAGGTCCTGGAGAGACAAACAAATCATGAGGAAATGATGGACCTGGTTATACAATTGAATGATCAGCTGAAGGAAATGGAAAAGGAGGTGGATAGCTTGATACAATTAAAACAAGCTAGTCTTGAGACTGTCCCTGCCACTGTTATCCCAACAGTTACTACTGCAGTACCTTCCACTTTGGAAGAACCTTAGCTCCTACATCTCCAATGGCTACATCATTGCCAGCTTCTACACTATCTACATCAGCAACATGGTCAACAACAACAGGGTCAATAGGGGATGAGGCAAGCAAGTTGGTCAAAGCAATGCAAGACATGTCCATTCAAATCACTGAAATGAACAAGATCAACGAAAAGGTGACCAGTCTAGAGATTGACTACAAGCTTGCCCAAATTATGCAGAAGGAAGAAGTGCAGAAATCAACTAGGATGAATGAAAAAATAAAAATCCTAGAGAAGGAACTGACATTGAAGGAACCCCTAGGTTAGGCTAAGGAATAATTGTGGGCCAATATCATTGACTCTGTCAATTATATTTGGCCATCCATCCAAGTAATGTTTGAGCAGATTGACTTAATAAAAGAGGCTGCAAAAGCCATACAGAGAGTAAAAGTAGAATTGTGAGACATGCCAGAGGAAGCTGCAAGGAGCATTCACTTCCTCAAATCCAAAAATAAGTGTGAATTACATGAATTAGAGATACTTGACATAACAGGTACAATATTGGAAGTAAAAAGGGTCCTCACCAAGAGGAATTTAATTTTAAACCTTGAATATAATTGCGAAACCATGCAACTAGCCATAAACAGGTTCATGGTTAAGTTTGAAATTTTGAGGCAAAAGGGTTTAACAAATCCCTCGGTAATAAATGATAAGTTAATTCCATAGGAGGACTACAATCGAAAAATCAGAGAGGTGGCCAGAGATCAAGTGAATACTTCATCAATGAAGGGGATGCCTACTGGCAAGGTCTTATACCAAACTTTTGAGAATTTGTTTTACCTCCAGCATGAGTTAAAACACCTTATTGTGAATAAGCCTAATTTTACCAAGTATACAGAGGCAGATGAGATTTACAGGAAGATGATAAATATCCAATTACCAGATGCTAAAACATAGTAGAAATTAAACGACTTAATGTAGAAATACATAGTTAAAATGTAAAAATATATAGTAAGATTAGAAAAGCATAGTAAAAGGATAAAGACAAGCTAGCTAGATGAAAGTGTATCAGGCAAAAGTGTATCATTTGAAAGGTCAAAGTGAATAGAACATCCAGTGTCAAGACCAAACAACAAAGCAAAGATTAAAAGGAAAAATATCAAAAATTAAAGACAACACAACCTAATAAATAGTGACAACAAACAAACAGTTTAATATTTGTCTCTATCTTCTTGCATGAAGATATTTCTTTCTCCTAGATTAATTCCCAAGATAGTTTGGGATAGTGTAATGCCCCACTTAAATCTTATCCTACAAATTTTGTTAATGTTTACATTATCTAAAAATATTCAGAAATATAGGTCTAATATAAATTCATGATTCCATTATTTAAATTCTCCACTTACCTTCT